>OMNZ01056134.1:0-29182 GCA_900303255.1 Lesueurigobius sanzi | reverse complement strand
CACGTGATTCTCACTCAGCCTTTCTTACGGGGCGCTGCGTGGCTACAGCCAGACACATGACCTGTTACTGGTTATTACGCCGAAAAGAGGATAATCCTGCAGGAATAATGACTGTGCCTTCGCTGACAAACATCACTTGCTACAGCGTGAGGCACGGACCGGACTTCACGCTCGAGCCCAACTCCTTCCCTCTGCTCTCCCGTAGTTCAATCCCCAGCACTCGCTCCGTACGGTGACACCACCGCCTGACGCCAGAGAGATCCCCACGTTTCCCGTCAGTCCAGATATATTGATAAACAGCTGATTCTGTGACGCGTTGCACCCAAACAAGGCTCCGTGATATGTTTGCTACAGAAAATCTGCACAAGGCGCTCTTTTAAGCGGCTGCACGGCTCGCTGCCTCAGTCTTCATTCACAAAGTTAGTTACTTTATCATTAATGCTTGATTCAATACATCGCTGCCAGATATGCACCAAAGAGACGGTCGCCTTTCACTTTCACCCAGTCCTCTCTCCTCGTCACACACACACATGTGCGCACACCGGACCAAAATACATGTGTTCTCTTCTTTCCCCGACATGACAATATTAAGGAAACATGGTGAAACAGTTTATATTTGTAGTTTTATATTGAATACAATGAAATATATCTGCCAGGTGACTGATAATGTTGTCACATTAATAACAAACTGCAATCAGGCATCTTAATTAAAGTGCATACATTTTAGTCGACTAGTAAAAATGTTAGTCGACTAAGACGCCACCGACTGATTAGTCGACTAAACGACTACAAGGGGGCAGCCCTAGTAAACGGAGTGGAGGACGTGGACTGTTGCACAGCTGGTAAAATATCAACGCAATTGTTGCGGGGGTCGAGGCGGAGCGAGCTGGAGGATCTGGAATCTGGCCGTTGTCATTCACTTTCTACCTAATCAACAAAGCCATCGAGGCATGAGGTACTCGAAGTATAAAATGAAAGGCCTAAGGGGTACACCAGACAAAAAAGGATAAGAATGAAATTGTTGTTTGGTAGCTATCCAAATTTACAATATCAGGTATTCAATATAGAATGTCAAGAAATCAACAAAAAGCTACAAAATTGTCTGCCAAAAAATACAAATTAAATATACTAATATACTCTCTCAAACTATTGTGTAACAGTATTGTTTTTATTTATTCAGATAAACATCTTTTTGTGCCGCGCTGGCCAACATCTTAATTCATTAAGATGTTGGCCAGCACATTTGTGCAAAAATATTGCTTGATTATCATGATCATGAGATAGGAGAGAGGGATGATAGAAAGAGGGAGGGGAGAGGGAGGAGAGAGGGATGATAGAGAGAGGGAGGATAGAGAGAGGGATGATAGAGAGAGGAAGGATAGAGAGGAGAGGGAGGAGAGGGAGCAGAGAGTGGGAAAAGAGAGAGAGAGTGAGGATAGAGAGGGAGAGGGGGAATAGATACACATTTTCTTACTATTGCCCACGCCTAAACATGATCCAGGGAAATCCATACTGCGTCTCTATTGTATATTATATATACATTATATATTGTTCCAGAAAGACTTGGCGTTTAAACCATAGAGTGTATATTAATAATGGAGGTATTTCCGGAGCCAGTATGCTAACTGGCTTCACAGACGCCTAGCCGATTGCACCTCCATTATTATTGACACTCTATGGTTTAAACACATGTTACTAAGTGTGATTACCTGTAGGGATCGGAGTATTCTCTTGAGTCCCTCGTAGTCCTTGTCGGTGAGCGGGGAGAGGACCGTCATGGCGTCCTCCGTGGACTGGCACTGCGGGCACACGTACACGTCGATGTGGTTGGCCTCGCTCTGAAGGATGCCCACACAGCGCCCGTGGTACCAGTTCTGACAGCGGTCGCAGCCGATGTAGAACCTGCCCCAGAGCACGGGAGAATGAGCACACGCAGAAGAGATAATCATGCAGGACTCCAGGCTCCTATTGCTAAGCTGTTGGCCTGCTGTGACGACAAACTAAATGGCTGCCATTGGACAGTCAAGTAGTCTATGCTGAAACACAAAGAGTCTAAATGCTGAGTAGTATTTGCTCGTACTGTGACTCGTCGTACGGCGTCCGGCAGATGCAGTACAGCTCCTCGGTGTTGCTGCTGCCGCCCCCTCCTGGCTCCTGGCCGCGTTTACAATCGTTGCACACAAAGTCCTCCAGCTTCTTGGCCTCCTTCTCGGTGATGCCCACACACGCGCCGTGGTACCAGTTGGAGCACAGGTCACAGCCGATGTAGAACCTGGAGAAGACGCAAATAAAATGAAAAAGAAGAAAGTGGTGAAGCTTGATCTGTTGACAGTGTGAAGATGGTTGAATGAGGTGGACGTTTACGTTTAGGTTCCATCTACAGAAGCTTCCTCTTAGCTGAAAGTGTGGTCGGTGGACACATATTAGTGGTCTACTTAAGACTCAGGACCGCCCTCATCCACCTACTCCACTGGTTTATTTGCATGTGTCTTTGTTTTGGACTGAGACAGAGACAGAAGGGTGTGACGACCGAACTTTGTGCTGCAAGATGAATTCGTGCAAGGTTTGCAAATTTCACTCACGGAAATACATCTGGTAAAGAAACCAATCTCCTACGCTCTCTCTGCTAAACTAACCTGGAGTTCCCGCCGCAGTATTGCAACAACAAGCTCTTTAATTGATACCAATTGCTCATTTTATTCAATTATTTAATTGCTTTAGTGCTTTGTCGTTTAGCCAAGTCTTGAGACTAGCTGTGATCGACTAAAGGGGTGAGCTTGACCCAATCAGCAGCAAATATTTCCTCAAAAGTCTGTCCTTTTGATTTTAATCCTAAAACAATTGACCCTGGAGTGTCATAGAGACCGCTGTGATGGAAAGTAAAGGTGCCATGTTGCACTGTATCACTATACAGGTCAAATATCTGTACTTCTGATCTGACAGGTATGAAGGATTAAAATGTCCCCCTTACTTGGACTCATCGTAGGGCGTCTTGCAGATACAGTACAGTTTGGGGTCCTTCTTGTGGTCCTTTGAGGTAGACGACTGCTTCTTCTTCTTCTTGTGTTTGGAGGAGCCATGTTCTCGCTCTCGCTCTCGCTCTCGATGCCTGTCTCTGTCCTTCTCCATGTCCCGCTCCCTGTCTCTCTCCCTGTCCCTGTCCCGGTGCTTGTCCCGCTCGCGTTTTTTGTCCTTGTCGTGATGCCGGAACTTGTCTCGACTCCTGTCCCGCTCTCGCTCGTCCTCTCTCTTGCGTTTGTGGGGCGAGGAGGAGGAGGAGGATGAAGAGTGGGCTGGTGGTGGTGGAGGCGGCGGGGGGTGGTGGGTGCTGTGGGACGGGTGCGAGGGGTGTGGAGGGTGAGATGAGTGGGTGGGGTGGTGCGAGGCGGCAGAGGAGGCTGCTTTGACCGTGGCTGCAGCTGCCTGTGTGATGGCAACGCGGGCTTTTTCACGCTCTCTCTGGAGCCGCGCGATGTCCCGCCGGAGCTCCTCCTGGAAGAAGCAGCAGAGAAGAAGTTCAGTACCATTTATTACAATCTGATCAACGAAACACTGCACAGAATGTTTCACAGCAACATGATGCTAACTTCCTAGGATAGCGACTGTTACCGGTCCTTGTTTTTCCTATGAGAAGTTAACCATCGCCTCATTTCAACTGGAACCGTTCAAGCCATGTCAGAGCGGTTTGGATAAAACATCCCCCACGCGTTTGCATTTAGTGGTTAAGACAAGCGCTTTTTTAACTTTCAATTACACCTCTGTCACTGCTATATTACGTTTTATCCACTCATTATGCTGTAATTCAGATTCAGATTCATTTTATTATTCGTCTCCCAAAGGAGAAATTTGTCTTGGAGGAGTCAGTTGCATAGACAGATACAGAAACACAATACATAGAGAAAACTAAAACTAAGGACAAAGTAAACAACACCACAGTGGTTAAAGGGACTCAACGGAGGTTGTCCATTTTCATACTCGTGACTGCCACCTCTGGCCGTCCGCGTAACTGCAGTCTCCATGTTAAGCTGGTGAATGACTGCTGCCTCGGCCCGAACACGCAACTTTAGAGTGACAGTGCAGGCTTATAGCGGCAATTGAGTGGGATAGGTGTGGGCTCACAGTACAGCGCGGGACATTGCTGGAGAATGTAGGGGGTGGAAAATATATATATTTTTTTATTTTAACTTCCGTAGAGTCCCTTTAAGCTCAACACATTCACATTCAGTTGTTATTAAGTAGCTTGATGGAGTTTGGTATGAAAGAGTTTTTAATATAGTGATAGATCTTACTAAATGCCTTTCAAAAAACAAATGCATGTTTTTGTAATTATCAAAGTGAGTCTGCAATCTTGCCATCAAGCTAGCTTTGTTTTGCTACATATTTAGTTCAAATTGAAGTTGCCGTTCTAACAGAACACAGCACTGATGCCAAAATAGGTCAGCGCTTGGTTTAATATGATTTTTATAGTTATAATATAGTTATAATTGTTCACACGGGGTGAACCCACGGACGGCAGCAAGGGCAGGCTGTCAATCAAGCCAGGCCCCGCAGCCAACCTCCATGAAAGAAGGCACCTGATTGGCCAGTTATTTTTGTTAATATCTTAAATAATGTTGAAGATATCAAAAGACAAACAACAGGACGGTGTAGTGTGTGGTAAGACAAACACTTGAGGGCCATATTAACAACACGATTTCCAATAATGAGTTAAAGAGGGGCCTTCAGAACTTGTGGAGATAACGCCTGGTGCCAGACTTCCTGTCTTTGAAAGGATTTGGAAAAGCCTGTCATCTGACTGGCCAAGGTGGTAAATGGCTGTGGCTCACATCTATGGTTCCTCGATTAGAAAAAAAAACACCCGAAATACTTGACGCCAAGGCTCAGTAGGACTGATCGCAAATGACGTCAAAATGCTACTTTTAGAACAGCGCTGCGTTCACCTGAAAGAGCATGTGCTGCACTTCTAGGAACGGGAATATTGCCTTAACAGCGCTAATAGTAACAATCAAACACTGCTGCTTTGGTGTCTGTCGAGTGACTCGCAATATGGACACCGTGACCATGAAGAGAGTTTTTTCATTCCATTTCCTGAGCTTGAGAGAAATGCCAATGTTGGGTACAAGCTTGTAAGCGAGAGGGATTTACTGCTCTTTGCATTTCATCGGTGGAAAAGGGCTAACAATTGACCATCCAGACCCTGCAACAGCAACACCTTGGTTAAACACAGTCTGCAACAATACAGCCTTCAGGAAGCCATTGGCGCTTACTTATGTGTGTGAAAATTCTAAACAAACTAGCGGGTCAGACACTGTGAGTTGAGGTGATTTTGACCACCACAATCTTGCGTCTCTGTGGTGGAGTACAGGGGGCTACTAGCCGCGATTAGCTGCTCAAACAAACAGCTGCGAGAGTAGGGAGGTGCAGCTGTGGGGGTAGGGAGGTGCAGCTGTGGGGGTAGGGAGACCGGACGGGGGAGAGGAGAGAGGAGAGCAGCTGATGGTGTTTGTCACTGCGCACTTGAAAGTCCGCGAAAGTTTAGTGGTTATTGGTTGTAATTTAAGCGAGGCCACATTTTATTTGTTGCTTACATTTGCCTCTTCAACTTTTAAATTAATGTTTGGGTATTAAATCGTGATGTTTGAGAGGAGAGTATACGGTAACCATAGCAACCACACTGCACGTGTCGCCTAGGAATGTGACGTCATTTGCGATCAGTGCTATTCACTAAACAAGCCAAACCATGGGAGAGTGAGCGTCATAGCACGTATGATCAGTGACCTTCACAGTGAGGATTATGATATTGAGTATTTGGCGTGTGACCTGGACTTGCAGCTGCAGCTCCTTGTCCAGCAGCGCTCTCTTCTTGAGGATCTGGGCCTTGAGCTGCTCCTTGTGCTTGTACAGTAGTGCCGTGAGTTTGGAGGCGTTCTGCTTGGAGCGCTTCTGCTCCACCACCTCCTCCTTCTTCCTCTTCTTAGCTGCCTGCTTCTCGTCCTTCTCGATCTTATCCAGGAGGAACTTCATCACCTGGTTGCACACGATCATTCTGCACATGCAACAAAAAAGGTGAATGCGCTGTACGATAGAAGTGAAAAGAGGATTCTCTACTTGTCAACAATGTTTAACTTTACTATTTACAGTGCATTCCATATGGTTTATCAAATTAGCAGCACATCAAATGTAATGTTTTTAATGTCTAAATCCTATATTATGAAGCCACAAATGTAACAAATCTGCATATTTTAAGATCATTATTTGCCAACATCCAACAAAACAGAGGAGAGAGGGGATGCAACAGGCAACTTTTAACAAAAACTTGCAAACAATTTCAGCCAAAACTGTTGTTCAATGGGTTTTGGACCAAAATTGCTTTGATTACGGCTTTGCAAACTTTTAGCATTTTGTTAAAGAGCTTATCAAATATTAATATATTGTAAGACTAGGGGCTTGGCCACAAAGTCAAACAACACAAAAGGGTAGATATAAACAAAGTGCATAAGAGAAAAAGGCCGACCTCTGGTTCTCCTCCCGCTCGGCTGCAGCCTGAGACTTCCTTTGCTTCAAAAGTTCAGCTGCAGAATTCTGTTTGGCTGCCACCTGAAGGAAATCAATTCAGAAATATTTTAGTTTGAAAGAATCATGCAACAATTATATTGTGTATCAAAGGCAGCGTTAATTTGACAACATATTTTAATTTAGTTTTAGCCAAGATTTAGTCAAATGAATACTTGGTTTTTATTTAGTTTTAGTGGACAGAAATTCCATGTAAGTTTTGTTTACCAAATCTCAAATTAATTTAATCAACTTTACATTTAAATAATCTAAATTAAAAGGTACACTGCATAACATTTTCAATAGTGCTGTTAATGCCAGGAATACAGCCTTTAGTCAACATTTCCATGGAAATGAACTGGGGACGTCCCTGCTCCCAGTAAAGTTAAAGTCAGGTTTCAGGAGAGGAGCCGCTCACAGCAAAGACCCATGTTTGTTTGGTCATGTTTTTGGTATTTTTCAATAATAAAAAAAAAACCCTGAATAAAATAAATGTTTGTATTTTATTATATTATATCTAAGGTGAAAGGGTTACCTTTTATCATATTTTATAAAGAGCCTCTTCTTCATGGAGCTTCTCACACGTGAACGAAGCGCAGGTCTGTTCGTTTAACAGTGAATTTTCAAACCGTCTCTGGAGTTTTTCTCATGTTTTTCTCATTACACTTTAAATTTTTATATGAAGAGTCAATGAAAATAACATTTCTGGACATTTTAGTCATGGTATTAGTCTCATTAATTACTGCCTAGTCTAAAATTATGACGAAATATTTTAGTTGACGAATTCAACACTTTTCAGAAGAAGTGTGGACCTAGAAGGTGAGCAGGGTTTATACAGGAAGCACAAAATCAAATGTAATGCTTCTCAATGCTAAAATACTACATTTTTAATACCACCAACATAAGGAATGATGTCCGAAGATTTGCAAACATCCCATAAATAGTGGAAACTGGACACAATGCACAACTTTAGAGCAAAAACAGGGCAGTTCATTGTTTTTTGGAACGGAATTAAACAACTTCAGCAGTAAAAATAGTCAAGCAATGTCCTAATTGTGTAAGAAATTCAGATTTAATGCCAGTTTGAATCCAATCTAATGCTTTTTAATGACATTTAAGGTCTAATTTTGGCACAATTGATTTTTGCTCTTTAATGTCCCGCAGAAACCCTCGTAAAGAATAGTCTTTTGTTAAACTTCAGTCTCGCAGTGTTTTAGTAATCGCATAAGTCACCTTATTGCTGATGCCGTCCCGTGGGCTGGCGGCCTGTAGGTGGTGCTCCTTCTCCCTTTTGCTCTCGCTGTGTTTCTTCTTCTTTGGCGGGGTTGGCGTAGGCTGCTGCTGCTGTTGTTGATGATGCTGCTGCTGCTGTTGTTGTTGTTGTTGCTGTTGTTGGTGTATCCTCTGCAGCTGCTCCTGGACAGTGGGCTGGGCCTGTATCGTCACCATGTTCTGTATGGCGCCCCCTGCTGTCTGTATCTGAATGGGCAGCTGTAGTTTGATCTGCTGAGGCACCGCCCCGCCCTGCTGCTGCGCCTGGGCCTGGATCTGCGCTTGGATCTGGGCCGCCACGTGCGGGGGCAGCGCGGAGAGGAGCTGCACCGGCTGCTGGAGTCCCGGGACCGTGATGAGCTGGTGCCGGATGGGGGACTGCACCTGGATCTGGCCTGGGACCCCGGGTTGGCCCTGGGGCTGGAACTGCACCTGGAGTTTAGCCTGGATGGGGGGCGACTGGGGGAGGAGCTGCGGAGAGGGCTGAGATGGCGGCGCTTGGCCCACCTGCGGGGACTGTGGCTGCGGTTGGATGTGGACCTGTAGGGGCCCGTGGAGCTGGGTCTGGAGAGTGGTCTGAGATGGGGAATGGACCTGCGGTTGGAGCGGAGTCTGGACCCGAGTGGGGCTCTGGACCTGTGGGAGGGTTTGGTTTGGAAACTGCACCTGAGAGGAACAAAAAGTGATGAATTAAATCAAACTGATTTTGAAAAACTACACTGCAACACGCACACGAAAACTAACAAGCTTGATGTTATAAGAGACCAGGCAAAAAATCTTTTATTTCCGTTTTACTATCCAACAATTTGGCAGCAAACTGAACCCAAATGTTCTTTCACTAAAGTAACATGATGCGTTTATAATGATTGAAACCATCATGGGGTTGCAGTTTTAAAGACTCAGAGGAGTAAAGATGTAGAAATTAGACAAGATGACATTCTATAATAAAAGATAAATATAGCAAAGAGTGTCTGTATGCTGTACATATCGTTTTTGCAAGCATTTGAGCAAAAAAGCGTCTGCCGTCACAGCCAGTGACAGACGCTCAGTCCGCAGTGAAGACTCTACAAGACTGTCTGAATGATGTACAGACATGGATGAGCGCCAACTTTCTGAACCTCAATAAAAACGAAACTAAGATTCTGGCGTTTGGACAAAGTAACCTCCTGCATGGACATGATTGTAATTGTCGTTCTATTGCCGCCCCCATGTGAAGAATCTGGGGGTAATGGTGGATCCTCTATTAAATTGGACAAGCACATCAACACAGTCATCAAGGTGAGCTTCTTTCAGCTGAGGACCTTCGCAAAAATTAAACCGTATCTTCCTTTGGCTGATTTTGAAAGAGCTATCCACGCTTTTATAACCACACGTTTAGACTACTTTAATGGTTTGTACATTGGTCTGGACCAACCCAATGTATTTCACCAATTCTTGCGTCTTTGCACTGGCTTCCTGTTCATTTTAGAATTGATTTTAAGATTTTATTGTTTGTTTTTAAAGCTTTGAATGGACTGGCCCCACAGTATATCACTGACCTCATCCAGACTGCTCTGAAGTCTGAGGGCCAGTCCCAGCTCGTGGTGCCTAAGGCGAGACTTAAAACCAGGGGGGACAGGGCCTTCTCTGTGGTCGGCCCCAGACTCTGGAACGCTCTGCCCCTCCATGTTCGAACTGCTCCCTCAGTGGCGTGTTGAAGTCTCGTCTTAAGACACACTTTTATTCTCTGGCTTTAAACACGGCGTGAGTTGTGTGGTCCTCTGTGTTTTTTATTTTTTATTTTATTGGTTTTATAGTTTTTATAGATTTTTAAGATTCAGTTAAATAAGGAAGGAATTCTACACTTGTCCACCAGTGATCAGGAAATAAACTTCATATTTAGCATGGTAAATGGTCTGTCTCATTATTATTACTTATTTATTGAAATGTTTTCACAATAGTATTTTCCTTTTTACAATACATGTGGCCCACAAGCTGTTGTGGGAGCTGAAGTTTGACCAAAAATTAATTTGACACTCCCGCTCTAGAAAGTTCCAAATGCTAATATACATAACAATGCTAGTTATTTTCTTATAATCAGACCTGTATATTTGTTTTTACCTTTACAGTTTCGGGTCTGATGAACCTAATCGGAATACATAACAATGCTACTAATCATGATAGTATTTGACGATCACTCCCGTACCTGAGGAAGAACTTGCGTCTGGACTTGGGTGTTCGGCTGGAGCTGCGGCCGCTGCTGAAACTGGACGCGGACCTGCGGGTGGATCTGGCCTTGTGCTTGGGTCTGCAGGGGTTGTATTTGTTGAACTTGGCCAAAGTTCTGCACCTGGATCTGCGTGCGCATCTGAGCCGAGAGCGCGGGTTGAGCCTGGACCTGGACGTGCGTTTGCCCCGCGCTGGTCATGACAGTCGACACCGGGAGACCCTTTAGAATTTGGGGGCTAGACGCTTGAACGACTGGAATTTGCGAAGTCTGAATGTGGGATACGGGCAGCTGCGAGATGGAGATTTTAGGTTGAATTTGCGTGTTTGTCACTTGGGAAACCATTTGTGAAGTTGGAATTTGGGAGACTGAAAATTGAGACGTTGGGATTTGCGAGACTGAAAGCTGAGCGGTGGGAACTAACTTGGCTTGGATTGGGGATACGGGAAGGAGAGGAGACTGCATTTGCGTGGTTGTCACTTGGGAAACTTGCGCGATTTGTGAAGTCGGAATTTGCGTTTGGATTTGGGAGACGGAGAGTTGAGACGTCGGGATTTGCGAGACCGAAAGCTGAGAGGAGGGAACTAACTTGGTTTGAATAGGGGAAACGGGAAGCTGAGGTGACTGGACTTGCGTGGGCGCTGCAGTGGACACACACGAGATTTGCGAAGGTGGAATCTGAAGCCTCTGGATTTGGGAAACCGGAATTTGGGAAGTGTGAATCGGAGAGACTGGGAGTTGAGACGTGGAAACCAATTTGCCTTGCATCGGGCACATGGAAAGCTGCGACGATTGGATTTGCGTGGTCGCCACTTGGGACACTTGGGCGATTTGCGATGCCGGAATCTGGAGCGTTTGAATTTGAGATACGGGAAGATGAGATGACACGATTTGGGAAACCGGAAGCTGAGATGTGTGAACTAGTTTGCCTTGAATCGGGGACACAGGTAGCTGAGATGATTGGACTTGCGTGGTCGTTACTTGGGATCCTTGCGGCGAAATCTGGGGGATTCGAAGCGTTTGAATTTGAGAGGCTGGGAGATGGGACGTGGTGACCAGTTTGCCTTGTAGCTGGGACACGGCGAGCTGGGAAGCCTGGTTTTGCGTTGTCGCGACTTGGGAGACTTGCGACATTTGCGAATGCGGGATTTGAAGAGTTTGAATTTGGGATACGGGAATGACTTTGGTTTGGATCGGGGACAGGGAGAGCGGAGACGATTGGACTTGCGCGGACGCTGCTTGGGACGCTTGGATTTGGGAGATTTGCTGCTTGGAGACGGAAACGGGATGTTGAACTTGGGCTCTAGACTGAGCGATGACTGGGAGAGGAGCCGGGACAGGGGAAGGAGCAGCGAGCGAATCCGGGGCAGGGGGCTGGCAGGCGGGCGGCTGAGAGGAGGAGACGCTGGCCTGCTGCTGGATTGGCTGATGCACTGAAGGCGGAGTTTGGGGAGCGGTCCAGGCTTGGAGCGGAGCTGGTGGTCTCTGATTGGTCAAAACTGCAATGAGACAGAACACTAGTTAGCTTAGTAGAACAGGCAATATGATCGAACATGTATTCAGGCTACACTGCCAGTGAGGATAATAAAGGACATGACCAAAGGTTTGTGTAAGGGATGTCAGAATTTAACACTTTCAGCCCCAAGGAAACATTTTTGTCCCTTTCTTCTTTGTTCTCAATCATCTTCTCATGAATGGCCATCAAGAGATCAAATTGTTATAATCTGTATGCTGTGAAGAATTTTTCACACAAACCTTTACCTAAATTTAAAATATCAATAACGAAGGCTGTGGACATTAAAATTGTTTTATGGATCCAGCTAGTCCAGGGGTTGGAAATTGTAGCTATAATAGAAATGTTTATTTTTTGCCAAAAATCACAACCAACAACAAAATCCATGAATCAATGATAATAGTAATATAGGCTTATATAAACATAGACTATGATCCTGACCTATATGCCATTTTGTATTTATTCTCCAAAATTTGCACAATTTTTCACACAAGGGGTCCTCCATTCCTTGGCCCACCATATTCTAATCTAGCAGCTGACCAGTTGACACATTTTCAAGACGAATACGAAAAAAAAGGGTTTATGCAGGTGGCAGAAAGTCAAATGAAATGTTTTTAATGTAATTTTAATGGCCCAATACTATTTTTTTATTGCCACGAACCCAAACAATCGGTGCACATTTCCTGTCCCCAGAATTGCAATATTGATATTGAAATATTGATATTCAAAAGCAAATTGGACACAAGCTTTTAGCAAAAAACAGTGTGTTAGTTCAGCCAAAAGTGCAGTGGAATGTGCAGACAGAATTGCGAAAAAAACATCATCAAACTAGGCTAGAGATAGATACACACGTGTCATACTAGGGGGCGTGTCCTAGCGAGGGGGATGGAAGCTTGTTATGAGAATCACTACTTTCACTCTTTGTGGAGGTGGACTAAAATTAAATTTAATACACTCAAAGCAGAGTCAAAATGTGGTCCTTATGAATGTTTCAACACATTTTCACATTAGAAAATTAAGCAGATTGTCCAGTACAAGTGAAAAGCCGGCACTCAAAGCTAGCCGCTAGCATGTAGCATGAAGCTAATGTTGGCCGCTGAACCGGTTTGACTCCATGTATCTGTACCTTTATTAGATAGAAAACATATCTGTAATTCAGCATTAATTAAAGTAGTTGTGAAGCAGTTTGTTGATAGTTTAGCTATTTCTGTGATTTGTTTTCCTCCCCGGCTACAGCTTCCAATGTGACGCTTGTTTGCGTTCCCAAATATGCCGTCTGTATCTATTGGTTCTAGGTTGTAGGGCGCTTTTTGCTACATTCTTGTATAGGGCTGGGTATCTATTCGCATTTCCCGATTCACTTTGACTTTCAATTCAGTTAAGGATATCACGCAGTACCAATTTTACTTGGATGTGGTAGACTAACTACTAAGAACTAATCCACTTTTTAAATTATTATTCCACTCACATACAGTATGTTCTATAAACAGAAAAGGCTATAAACATGGCCTTCTATGTGCCATCTGTGTTTATTCTCCATATTTTTGCAACTTTTAGAAAACAAAATATTTTTTTTGCACCAAATATTACACCATGTATTTGTTTTTTGTAACTCCATACTTTTTAGTTTTAACCTCGTACCGCTTTGAATCCCTGAGCGATTGAGTAAAGTTCAGAGTCAGCAGTTTTGTAAAATGCTAACTTAGCCTTCTGGACACAAATTTTCAACGCAACTTTACACCGCCCCCCGGAGGCCTAGGACAAGGCTGGGCTCATTTCAAAGCCTGAACCCACGTCTTTCTTTAAAAAAATGCAAGCCTCGATGACATTTCGTCGCAGAGATATTTGCTAAGGGAAAACGATTGAAAACAGTGAATACATTTCTTAAACCCCAGGCCTATTTTTGTATGAAAACCTCTTTATACGTAAAAATTGATTGATTGATCATACTAAACTGTTTCCCTTACACTGTGTGCCCGACATTACTTTACCTGGTACGGAGGGCGTGGTGGCTGTGGCGGTGACCGGAGTGACCACAGCGTTGGCCGCGGCGGCGTGGAGCGGAGCCCGGAAGACGGACGGTTGCACCGGACCTCTCGCCAACGAGGGGACCGCCACGATCTGCGACGCCCCGATGACCGGAGTGGAGACAGGGGCAAGAGCCGGGGTCGGGACGGGGACGTTGAGCGGCAAAGTGACTGCCGACGAAGGGACGACTTGGGTGGGACAGTTGGCAGCGATGGGAGCAGGGGCTCTTAGGGGCATTAGGGGTGCGATCGTAGGGGCTGCAGCTACTTGAGCGGGACGTACCGTTTGCAATAGGTTTTGGGAAGGGGTAAGAAATTGGCTTGTGATTTGGACTGGGGGTCTAGTGGGCATCGACCACGTGGGAGAAGTTTGACACGAGGGCTGAATGATCGACGTGGGGGGAATGCTTGCGAGTAGTGAACTGGGTGTTAAAGCTTGCGTCGATATGGGTTGATGGGTCAATGTTTGGATGGCGGTAGGCAAAGGCAGCGCTCTCTGCACTTGCGAGGGCGGGATGATAGTCGTAGGGATCTGTATTTGAGGGGCCATAGCAGGCGGGGCAGGGGCAATAAGAGTGGGTGCCCGGACAGGAGTTGGGAGAGGAGCGGCCATTTGCGTTTGCGCCAAGGCAGGGGTGGTCTGGACGGACGCGGGAGGTCGTGGTTGGATCGGAGTGGACGTTTGGGGTGGAGCGATCTGGGCGGGTGCAGGTTTGGTCGGGGTAACGGCAGCAGCAGGAGTGGCGGTGGTGGGAGTTGGCGTAGAGGACGGGGGCAGCGGGGTGAAGAGGAAGCGCTGCACTAGTCCGTTGGGCATGGCGGCCTGCATGAGCTGCTGCCCCGGCCCAGGGATGATGGTCACTCCCTGGGGAACGATCTGTAGCTGGCCCTGCGTCTGCCCCTGGCCCTGGATCACCACGGTCAGACCGGGGTTTCCTTCCTGGAGAGGGAACATGAAATCAGGCGTTAGACATTTTTGAATGTTTGAATTAGGGCTGCGTGACATGAGGGGAAATATTTGATCAGTGTCTCGCTTTGGTAACAAAGATTTTTCAAAAAGTGGTCAAGAGCAGGTTATATTCTGAAGGTTCATTGGTTGGCTTTAAGGGAGAGAGAGCGTTTGATATGAAACTAGTAATTACTGTATCTGCTGTTTACAAAAAGGGGGTTTTGATCATTAATGGGAGTGCTGTCATTTTAAAAATCCAATCGGATCCGATACTTGGCCTTAACTATACTGGCTGAGAAAAACATCAGCGAAGCCTGTAAAAAGATATTAAGCCCCAGGGCACGAGGCTCATTATGCATTGTGAGGTCACATCTTGATTCAAATTATTCTGCGGCTACTCTAAAGATTAAATCAGGCTTATTCAATTGGCCGCCAAACAATCTCACACGGCCCACTGACAATTCCCCATAAATAAAAAATAATAACAGGCTGCTACAGCTAGCGTCCACAGCAGTTTACACTTGCTCTGCACCTGTTCCTGTTACTTCTGCAGTGCTTCCATTTAACCTTTAGTAAATTTAGTAGAGTCAAAAGAGTAGAGACAAAACGGTGTCAGAATTGAATCCAACAGCGGGGATTACGCCCTTTTGTTTAGCACCTGATGCTTTTGCTTTTTTGGCAGTGGAACTTCAGAATTTTTTGAAAACATATTGTTTCTACAGATCCTGCCTGAACAACACCAACGTGTCTCACTGCAAGAATATTTATGCACTGAGGAATAGCAAATGAATCTCAAAGATGTAAGCACCAGGAAGTATCTTTGTGACAACACTTGTGTACCTGAGCGCTCTGCGTCAGCTGCATGAGTTGGGCCATGGTCAGTTTGACCTGTCCCTGCTGGGGCCGTGGGGTCTGCGGGGCGGCTGTGGGAGTCTGTCCAGCTGCTGCTGCTGCTGTGGTGGGACTGGGAGAAGGGGGAGGGGCCGTCGGACATGCTGACGTCTGAGGTTGGCCTGGAAGAATACATTTTCCTTTTAATACATAAATAGGTATGAATGAATAATGTAAGAAGCAATTTTAAGGCTAACTAAGTAAATATATTTCATCTTAGGGCTGTACAATATTGACAAAAAACATAACATTTTTTTTGACTGAAATTGCGATTCAATTTGTGATTTTAACATTATGTATTTATGTTGTATATTTTTAGTTTCAGTTTTGCAGAGGCATGAGATGATATGGACATTTTGTCTCACAATTATCTTGGCCATAATTATTACAATTCACAATATTATCACAGCAATTATTTCAAAACTTCTTACTGTGAATTCAGTTTAGATTCTGAGGTTTGATGATTATCTTCAGAAGTGATAAAACTAGTATTGTCAGCAAATGATACTTCTATACTGCTATTATACATTGTTGTACTCATTTATTACATTTCACATACATAAAACACTGGAGTCACAAGACAAAAGACAAACCCTCAGTCTTTGAGGTTCGGTTATGCACTATTTAAAATTGTGATGTCCATTCGATTGCGATTAATTGTACAGCCCTATTTCAGCTGTCCTAAATTTAACCTAAAAGTACATTAAAGTTAATAAAACAAAACAAAAATAATCTAGTTAAAAGCTGGTAGTTTCTTGGAATAATTTCTTTTTAAAACGTATTACAGCTGAAATACATAATCAATTGGCAGCCCTAGTCACAACACTATCACACATAAGTTACTATGATGGAAAAGTGTGAGACCTGCTGGCTGTGCTGCTGCTGGAGCCTTAGTGTTGTTCTGCGGAGGCAGCTGAGGGGGTGGGCCCGCTGGTGTTGGGCCCGCAGCGGCAACAGCCTGGAAAATAAAATCAACTTGGTGAGTTTTCTTGTTTTGAAATACTCGAAAATGAGAGCATTAATGCGGACAGAGACCTGTGTCGGAGCAGTCGGAGCGGTGGGGCTTGCTCGGAGGTTCAAGTTGCCCGTTGTTGGGTGCAAAGTGCTGTACGTCCGCAAGTTGGCAGGGGGCCCAGCGGGGAAGATGCTAGCGGGGTTCTGGTTATCTGCACAAAACACGGAATATAAATTAGTCAAGGGAAACATATTATTAGTTCTATTTAAACATTACGGGGCATAATCACCTACAAACAAAACAACTTCATGACAAAGAAGGGAGATACTTCCCCAGGGGAGACTTGAGACACTTTCTATCTTTAAGCTAAAGCGCAACATTCGCTTGTATAAACATGGTAGGGCTGGGCAAAAAAGCAATTTGGCAAGTTAAATTGATTCGTTTTTTTAGATTATTATTTAGTTTATTCTCATGAATTGAGTTTTTCATACTTGCACAACTCTAAAACATGGTTTATACAGGTATCAAATATTTTTTATTGTCATTTTAATGGCCAAATAGTAGATATTTAATGCCACAAATTCAACAAATTCTATGCAGATCAAATGGACAAATGAGGGGAATTTTGGGATGGGATTTTGATATGAGCAAACTGAAGATGTGTTTTTGACCCTAATTTTTAAATTTAACAAACTTGTGCCAAAAGAAACTAGAGCAATTTTTATTTTATTTTATAGTTTTAATCCAAATTACAGCAGTTTAATTATATTCAAGCTCTTAATTTTGGCACTGAATGACTTTTAATGCTATTCATTATCTCGCAGAAACACCTTTAGTGGCCCAGTGGCTGTATGGGTGATCAGCACGGCCTTTACAATGCTCCAGGATACATTTTTTAAGGGTTTATGGTAGGTTTTCTCTAATGATGCAACCGTCTCATGACAGTGCAGTGAAAACCTACCTGTCATCCTAAAGAAAAAGAAAAAAAAAAGATCCTGGAGTGTCATAAAGGCAGCTATGATGAAAAGTAAAGGCACCATGCTAACCACCCATACAGCCACTGGGTCAACAAAATGTCAAATACGCACTGATCAAGATTTTTTCCCGCATATAAAGTTCCAAAATGCACCTTTAACAGGAACATTCCCTACATTAGGAAAGTTAAGTTAGAACAGGGTGTACCAACTCCACCCAAGTCGCATAGTTCCCCACTTTCTTTCAAGTTTTGATCCGTTTACCTGAGCTACTGTTGCTGCTGTTGCCGTTGCTGCTTTGTCCCTGCTTGAACCAGGAGATGTAGGACTGCTGGAAGTTCTTGTCCTGCTGGAAGGGGGCGGGAGAGGAGAGTTTGGAGGCGAGGACCATCTTTGTCCCTGGGGTGACCTGTCCTGCCCTTGGGCCCGTGGACAGAGGGGTGCTGGGGGTTGCTGGTGTCGCTGGGGTGGTGGTGGTGGAGGTGGTGGTGATGGTGGTGGAAGAGGGGGTGGGCGTGGCCGGTGTGCTGCCGGCTGTCGTGACTCTCGGCTGCTCCAGGCGTTTCTACAAGACGGTGATTTTGATAATTTTATGTTCAACTGAGTAGATGGGTTAGATGACGGGTTAGGCTTAATAAGTTTATACTTCAGCCTACTACATCCTTTTGGACATACAAGAAAAAAAGAAAAGAAAATCTATCTATTCTAAATGTATAATAAACTAAGATGGACTTCAGGATACAATGCAATAATTACAGTAGCAATATGTAGGAGCTGATTGATACATTTTGATTGATTGATTGTTTTGGAACAATACTTTAGAGTACAGATTAAACGTGGTGAAAGCTCATTTGCCTTTTATGTTTCCCAAATTTGGGACCAATATAGGGCAGGGCAATTAATCGAATCTCAATATTAAAAAGGTCAAATACGATAATTGCGTGGTGAGCTTTAATCGTCAAGGCAACAAGCCAATCCATTCGCAGAAAATAAAACATACTGCTCACTAGCAATTACAAGTCTAATCCAGTAGATGGCGGTAAATGCTTGTTTCCAGTTAACCTACATGATTGATTCCATAGTGTCCGCAAAATCAATACAGCTTTGTAAGTAGCCAACTGCTGATGGTGAAAAAATGACCTGCAGTTTCCCCCAAATATTGGAGCACTAAGCAACAGGAGCATTTCTTTATGATTTCTACTCCAATGGAAAAGGTAGGGCAGAGATGCTTTTCTAACAATTGTTTAAAAAAAAAAAAAATCTGTGCCAGCGCGCTAGCTAACGTAGCTGTTCTTCAAACACTTTCACTTTTGTGCGATCTCTGCACATGATTTTGTTTTGTCCCTGGCCATGTGAGAGCTGTGTGGCGTTGTTGTGTAGCTACTGTGTGGGAGGGGAAGTGCCCATTTCTGCTTCTTTAGTAGAAAGGTAGAGGTTAGCGCAGTTTAGAAGTGATGTAGCATTACAACAGGATTAGGCCATGCCCCGCAATCTGTATAATCATTGCTACTATAGTTAAGGCCAAGTAATCACAGCTGAAACTAGAGCGGGCTCGGGTCGACACATAAAGCGCTCCAACATGTGTGAAAATAACCTCAGGGTCACTGTAGAAATGATGTTAACAACAATTTGCCTTGAACGGAATAAAGCTTTATAATTAGATGATTTTCCTTTTAAATTTACTGAAGGAAGAACCTATTTTATTCGACAACCAGGAAAGATCTCAGGTGTAGGGCCTCTAATGCCCCGTGAAAACTGCGTATATCTCCACACTTTTCTTCATAAACCCACAATAACCTTGAACAAAACTCATGTCATATTGCTGCCGTTACCTGCTGAGCTGCCAGTCTGGCCTGCTTGAGCTGATTCTCCAGATGGGCCTTGACCTCCTCCACCGTCTTCAGTGAGGCGCCGATCTTAGAAGGGTCTGCTCCCTGCGCCTTCTCCCTGTCCACCCTTCAAGCAAGAACCACACACACAAATGTACCACTTTGTCAGAAAAAAAGAACTCCGGCGTCGTCACATCTACCAACATCAGATTTGTGCCCACCTCTCGGAGAAGGCTCGGATCTCCCACAGCTCCAGCTCCTCCTCGGGGATCCACGTCTCCACAGCGACGGGCCCCGACTGCTTGGCTGGCTCCTGCTTCTTGGGCCTGAGGGCACTGGAGCGTAGACCCTTCCTCTGAGGAGTCGGGGTTTCTGTGGAGAAAGAAAGAAAGAAAGAGACCATTTGGTGGAGTGTTTCAATGGCAGGATTTAGAGGTTAGATTTGAAATGAGTTGTACCTTTGGAGGTGTCCCTGTTGACCAACGGGCAGATGATCCTCCTGATGCAGTACTCAGAGCGGATTCCATACCGCCCCACATCTCTGCGCTTTATGATCTCTGTGGTAATGATGTCCGTTTCTGTGGTTTCTGGAATAACACAAAACTTGAATAAGACACTAGAAATCAAAAATAGAGGTATGTACAGTATTGGCCAAATGATATATTGGGTCTATATTTGCATATTTTTTCAGCTATCGGTCCTGAAGTAACTGTATACGGCCAATATTTGTTCCTTCTACTGGCCTCTATAATGAGCTGTCAGACCAGACTCTGGATGTAGTGTAGCTGACTAGAACCAGGAAATGTGACCATATTGTCCAGTGCTACGTCCAGTGCTAAACATGAGGAGGACCTCGGGGAGTGGTCTGGTCCCAGAGTCAGGACTAAACATGGTGAGTAGGGGTGTGACGATACATCGATTTTCCGTTATATTGCAATATTTTGAGGCATGATAGGGCACAGATACTTTTTATGCTAATGTCGATATTTTTGATGAGGTCATGCATATTAATTAACGTCACGAATATTAATGAGGCTCAGTGCTCCAGTGTTTTCACAGTACATAGAGGCCAATAATGGTCAATAACACAGGACAGTAGAGGGCAGCACCAAACACCATCACACAAATAAATAACTTTTAATGAAAGTGGTTATAAGTACTGTATAAATAAGATGAAATTGTGGATAATTTGGACAAAATGTGTTTTGACTTTTTTGTACTTTTCCATGTGTTTTCCATGACTTGAAAAAGGTATTTTTTCAAGTCATGTTTTCAGGTCATTTTTCGGATTTTCAAGGTTTTCCAGATAGAGTGGGAATCCGGTTATGTTCTTATCAAACTGTATTTTCCATAAAATTTTGATTTAATGCCAGTGTGGATCTAATTTAACGCTTTTTGATGACATTTAAGGCCTTCATTCTGGCACCATTCATGCTTTATGCTCTGCTTATGGTGGAGGTTACCTTTCCTGGTGGTCCCCACAGCAGCAGAGGGTTTGACACCCATGTCGTCCCACCTCAGACAGGCCCAGAGCAGCCGCAGCATCAGGCTCACCCCGGCCAACGATTTCACCGTTTGGAGACGGTACCTGGGACAGACAACACAAATGCATTCTGGGTTTGAACTGCGTGACAGAAGTATTAAAAGCAATCTTTGTTTCGGTAATATTTTAAAACAAGTTGAGTTAAGAGCTGCACAAGTTCTTATATTATGGACACTCCTGAAAATACACTACATTCTGAATCATTAGATAAGACCTACTTTTTTCCCTGCATTAAAATCGTTTTTGAACATCAGTGATTTCTCGGTCCAAAATATGAATAAAGTAAAGCCTCATACTTGGAAGTTGTTTTATTTTAAGTTAAAAAGGTCAGGCTTTAGCGTTCTTAGGAAAAAAATATAAATTATTGTGCAATAAAAGGTGTGCAAAATGATTATCAAACTATGAAAAACAAGAAATCTCCCAGGTCTATTTTTCTTAATTTTATTGCTAGGCCTGGGTAATTAATCAAATCAAAATGTAATTGAAATCACAATCTTTTGTCATGAGACTTTATAATGGTGATGTTTACAGAAGCACCTGGTGTTGGAGATTAGAAGACTTTTCATAACTCTAGAATGAATTTCATTTTTGTACATACAGTACATACTGTACATACAGGCTTTAGCCTCTGCCTGTTTTGGTCTCACAATGGATTGTTTCTATGCAATATGAAAATCATTACTTTGCGCGACTGAAATAAAATGAACTGAACTGATATAAAAGGTCTATCTTGTACCGATAGTTGTTTTTAAAATGAAAAAAACAAATTGAAAATTGAGGGATCCATAAATATAAAACAAATATTTAAAAAAAGGTTTTTGTTTTTTTTGCCATAACGCCATACAAACAACTAATAATTTAATAAAAGAAAATCTGACTTAAGATAAGATAATACTTTATTGATCTCACAATGGAGAAATTCACTTGTTACAACAGCTCTAAAGCTTCTGCACATCCAAAAGCCAACCATGAACCACCTTCAGCCACACCATGAAACATCATCACCCAAGATTAGGGCTGGGCAATTTTTTTCAATACCAGTACTTTAACGATGCCCGTACCTGAACAATTATTTTAACTAAATTATTGTCCATCAAGAATCATAAAACAGAACAAAGATGGTCATTTAATTCCATAAAAGAATATTTTTTATTTGTTTGAGCTGAAACAACCAAGTAACTTTCTTTAGTGTGTCTCAGGACACTCCAGGCATCAAAACTTGCTCTAAAGAAAAAATATTTTTGTTACCATTTCTTTCAATACCATTAGTTCCTAAAAACATTTTTCGATACCATATAGGAACCGTTTAATGAACAAAAAACAACTTTGTGACAAGACTGTGCAGCTCTATTCCCCGTAGCGCAAAACTAAAACACAAAAAGCTAAACTCCTACCTCCACGTCATGCCATACGTCGGTCGGGGCGATGGGTAGGGCCATATATCCAGCGCTGGCTTGGCGTTGTAATTAAAAATGGGCACTTCTCGGAACCCTCCCCTCCTCGCCAGCTTCTTCAGGTCGTCGTTGGGCAGGACGAAAATGCTCTTCTTGCTGCTCTTGGTCACAAACTTGCGGTAGGACGGGAGCGCGGTTCCAGACCGGGTCTTCTTGAACTTGGAGAACTTCTGCAGACTAACCCTCTCCCTCGTGGAGTACTCCTTGCTGATCATGGAGCTGGCGGTCGCGGCCGGTTTGTTCTTCTGGGTCGCGGTGGCTGCGGGTTTTGGCGCTTCATTTGCGGAAGAATTGGAGGTGCTTTTTACGTGATCGTTGGAATTGTCAGTGCTATTGCTTTTCAAAGAGGAATCCTTTACTTCTTCTGTTTCTTCCGGTTTTAGACTTTCTGTTACATGATTATCCAACTTTGGTATTTTGCTCAGAGGTGGATGCGTGTCATTTTGACAAAGATTACCATTCATTAGCGACTTGTTGGGAATTTCTTTGACTGCATCTTTACCAAGACTTTCTTGACTGTTTTCCCCACCATTTTTTCCATTGACATGCACTGGGCTGCTTTTTTCCTCCCTCTCAACTTCTTCAAACGGCCTTTTCTTTGTATTTTCAGACAAATTGTTCAAATCTTTACACTCCGCTGGCTCGGAAACCCCGTTATTTTTGCTATCCGTAGTCTCTCCATTGACCTGAGCCAAGCCGCCTTCGCCTTTTCCCGATTTCTCCACCTTTTCATGCTCGTTTTTAACCTCTTGCTCGGACTCGAAGCTCAATTTCTTCACGACGTGATCTTTAACTTGCGCGCCCTCTTCTTCTTTGATTGTAGGCGGTTGCGTGGGCTCCGTTTTCACCGCAGGTACAGTTTTGGGGGCCTGTTTGGACACTAGAGCAGCTTGCCTCATCCTCTCCAGCCGGGTCTTCTCCTCGAACGTGAACTGCTTGACGCGGCGCTCCAGCAGCGAGTCGAGCTTGGAGGGTTTGACCTTCTTCTTGTAGGCGGTGCGCAGCTGGAAGCCCTGGCTCACGTTGACCACGTCGTAGTAAGGGGCGGGCTCCTCCTTTTTGGGCTCGACGATGGGAGGGGGGTCACTTTTGTCTAGGAATAATAAGGCCAAAGGTCAGTAAAGTGTAGCTACTGCAGATTTTTTATTTTATTTGATAGTTTTCAGATTAATCAGACATCTGTACTGGGTTGTTTTAGTGTTTTCTTTAGTCTTTGTTAGAAGACAGGCAAATATACATGAGACAGTTGTGCTCATAAGTTTTCATACATGTTTTTGGCCATTTTTCAGAGAATGTGAATAACAAAAAACCTTTTTTTCACTCACGGTTAGTGGATGTGTGAAGATTCATAATGAAACCAGCTAGCTAGCCAAAAGTACCTGATCAAAAGTTTACATATTGTGCATCTTACAAACACAAGTTTTTCAGAGATTCCTGATTTCAGATGTTATTTGTGGGTTTTTCTTTGCACCTGAACCATTTTCCTGGAAGTTGTTGCTGATCGTGTAAAGTTTTGATCATTTCAGGGTAATTTGGGTAGTTTCTGTTCCATTATGATTTGAGTAAACTCAGTTCTTTGACAATAAAGGGCTTCACACAACCACTAAATAGGAATGAAATGGTTTTGTGTTATCATTCATATTCTTCCGGGGGATGTAAACTTATGAGCACAACTGTCTTTTGATCCAGTAGGAATCAGTATGCATACAGTATATACCATCCACTTCTATTCTAAAAAGCTTCTCAAATTTGTTCTTTAGCAATATTAAATTTGCCAAGTTCCCTACATCATTTGATCTGGGTCTCAACTTGGGTGGCTGAAAACCTGGGGACAAGTTATATCAAAGGAAACCTTGCCTATAGGTTGGATTCACGTTCTAGATTTCTATTTCAGTTTGAGCAGGTGCCAAAACAACTCTGGGAGAGACCAGAGAGAGAAAGAAAATTGACAATTTATTATTATTTGATAGTGACTGGATTCACAAACCTTCCATATTATTCTTATGTCTGAAAGTCCTAATGGCCTGCAACAAGCACATGTTTTTGAAAATTTCCACCACTTTTGGACACCTTTATGAGAAAATATTTTAGACCTTAGTTCATACAGTATGTGATGACAGAGAAGACATCAAACCTCGTGACAGTTTTTGTTTCATGTGGATTGGCCCGGAGAAATTACCCAAAATTCCCTTTAGCTACTATTTACAATCATTGAGGTCCAGACGGATTCTCAGGCAAGAAGAGTTGTTAATTTGTACAGAAGCCACTGCAGTTTTCGCACCAGTAGGGAATACTTTCAGACCCTTATGGCAGAGTGCTTATACAACTACAGCGCCTCTTACCTTTTTCTTCAGCTGGAGTTGAATTTTCCACAGCAGGCTCCACCTCCATTTTCTCCTCCTTTCCCTCCTTTTCTTTTGAGTCTTGCGATTGTTCAGCTGAAGTGCTCTGAGGCGGCACGGAGCTGGACGCTGCCTCTTCTTTGTTTTCTGTCTTTTCACTCTTAACCACCTTTTTCTTAGCTGCATTTTCCTTCATTTTAGCTGCAGGGAAACAGACGAAAACATCAGAGAGCCGTATAATCTGGAGCTTCACGAAAGACTTTGGAGTCTCACCCTCCAGCTCTTTGCGGTAGTTGACGTTGGTGTTGCCCGGGAGTCTGGGCAGAAAGCGGGGCACTCTCGTCTTACTAATCCAGCTCCAGCCTCCGTATCCAGTCACTCTGTATTCCTCGCCCTTTTGCTTCCAAACCTAAACATAAAACATGGATTAAATTGCAAAGTAGCCCGACCGATATAAATTATGTTGGGTCTGGTACCAACACCGATATGAAGGGGGTTGGAAACATAGAAATGCGAGCCTGTTTCACCAAATACGTACGCCGAGCTAGCTTCAAATCCACAGACTTTGCGAAATGAACGTTCTCTCCCTCATTCAAACTATTAACATTATTATTAGGTTTCGCAGCCATTAGGCACATATCCGAGCCTCAAAAAAGCAAAAAACAGAACTGAAATTACTAAGCATTTAGCTCAGATGTTGCTTTTACATGCACTTTGTAATGGTAAGACACTGCAGGTGAATAGGGAGAAAAAGATAATTGAGTGATATCAATTTGAAACTTTTGCTGTATATGATTGACATAAATATGGGGAAAAAATGTATTGCAAGTCATTTTATGTTTTCATATAAAAAATAAGGCATTTCATATGAAAATGACCAGAATTACCCATATTTTGAGTGACAAAATCTAAATATTGGACAAAGCCAGATTTATTTTATTTTGTTGATAAATTAGTTACAAAGATTTGTGCAGAGGGGAATTTGGATATCTTTTTTAGTTTTACACTAAATCTGTAAAAGTTCAAATTTTGCCTCATTTTTTGGGATTCAAAACTCAATAAATCAGGCTAGGAATTAAATGTAAAAAAAATCCTTCTTAACAAATCTTCAGAATATTGTGAAGTGCAAGACTGTAAAGTTTGGAGTCTGTTGGTGCTACTGAAGGGAAGATCTCTATGCAAGAGCAAAGTGAAAACCTGATTTGACATTAAAGTTCAGTGACGTCTTTACTGCCTTGTCCCAGAGAGGATATCATCATGTATGACGTACACCGTCTTGTTGTGGACTTTACACACTTCACACGGATAACAAATGTGTAAATATTTATGTCTGGATACGCGGGTGAGAGGAGCGAGAGTTGGAGGAAAAAAGTTTTGTAAAGGAGTTCATTTTTCTACTTTTACATGGTAGCTACGATGTTTAAAGACCAAATCTCAAAATTGGTTTCATCTGCCGTGTCTCACCTTAATTAAATTTAGAAAAATGTCTTTCCTGGATAAATAAAGGTCAAATAAAAATAAAAAAGGGTCTGTCTGTTCATTCAGTTATGATTTCTAACAAACGTGGACGGTGGATTGACAACAGCTGAACATAAAGACCAGATAGGCAAAAATTCTTCTGTCTGTCTGTTGGCATAGGAGGGTATTTTTCCTATTTATTTCTCTGGTTGGAAAGGACAAAAGCTAATACATAGGCTCCTATGATTACAATTTGTTGAAAATATCATGTAATTAAACAATTATTACTATAGCAAAGTTCCAAAAAATTTGAATTCATTGTTTTTATACAGCGCTTTTTCTGGACACTAATAGACTAACAGAATCACATTCATTCAGGCGATGGGTGAAGAGCTAGAAACGAGTTGGGGCCAGGCCTTAGTAAACATCCCATAGGAGATACCTGGTGCTTGATGGGGATGGTGTACTTGACCCACGTGGCCTGCTGCAGGATCTCCTCATCCTCCAGCTTCTTCTCCTTCTTCTTCACCTTCTCCTTTTCCTCTCGCTCTATGGAGGTCATCCGCTGCAGCCTGGAGAGCAGACAGCGAACAAGCATAATAGAATGGAAATACTCTTAAACAGCCCAAATGTAAGCAGAAAGTGGAGTCTGCGTGTACCGAGTGTGTCCCAGAGACTCCTTCCACACCGGCAGCATGACCACAGGCTTGATGGCACACTCTAGGATGGCCAGCGCTAAGGCGAACTCTCTGGCCTTGCTGCACATCTGGACCGCTTTGTTCCAGTTGTTTCTGAAAATAAATAAATACACAATTCCCAATCATTTTTCTAAAGAGGGGAGCATCATTCACATCACCAAAAGGGGCCGCCCCTTTTTTAGGTGAAACAGTACATAAAGATGAATGGGGAGACATCGGCTGAGACCATCATATTTACTAGGGTTGGGACAAAGTATTGCAATACCCGATACCAAGTATCAATACTTTCAATACTTTAACCCGCTCGCGTCACTGTCGACTCTCACGAATATATCTGTAACAGAGTCCTTCTAGGCCTCTGTGCGAAGTCGCATTGAAAATTACAGAGCACATAATGGCTAAATGTATAGAGGCCCATTGGTTGATTTTCAAAACAATTGCAAATATATGGAGAATTAATGCAGATGGGACATAGAAAGCACTTGATGGTGCATCAGGAGGTGTTTAAGAAAAAAAAACAAACAAATAAAATCCAGGTAAAAAAGACCCCAAATGTTAAATGGCTGTTGGACAGTTACACAGAATTTTGTTCTATTAATGCACTTTTCAATCTTAACACTTAATAATAAATGTCAAATGGAATTTGGTTTATAACTTATAAAACACATGACCGTTTCTGAACTTCTACGTTTTTTTAAGGTAAATATATTCAATACTGTACTCCATACGTATCGGATCGGTCCCTAAGTATTGGTATATATACGAATAAAAATGCATTGTCCCAGCCCTAATATTTACATCAGCAAAAGAACATTATTTATTTCTCTAATATGAAAGGGATGCAAAGGAAGATATTTCTTTCTCCAGAAATTTCAGAGAACAGTTGACATTTGTAAATGGGGTAAAGTTAGCAAGAAATTTACAGATTCAAACCTATTGAAACATCAGCAAAATGACTCACAGTTAGGTAGGCAAACTACTGCAACCCTGTATTTTATGAAATAAAGCCCTGTTTAGCCGCTATGAAATACTAAAAAGTATAATGACTGAAAAAACATTACCTGTCCTCTCTCTGGATTCGCTGGAGCAACAAATCTTTCTTTGCATCCCTTTCATAATGTATTAGACAAATAAATAAAACTGTGAAGGTCTCAGTCAATGTCTCCCTGAATGTCCGGAGGCTTCTGTTATCACCTAAAAAGGGGCCGTACCCTGTTGGTAACATGGGCGTGACAAAGCGGTCCCGTGTTACCTGTGAGAGGCCCAGTTGGGGTGCATGAAGGGCCCGGGCACGTTGGTCTCCAGCTGGATGATGTTGAGCCTCAGCGTGCCCACAGTGATGGAGCGCGCGCCGTGGATGGAGCCGTGCCACTTGAAGTCGGCCGCCGTGGTCAGGCTGAACTTGTGGGACAGGTGGCGCCTCTTGTCGTGCTCCTCGCGGTGCTGGTGCTTGTTGAGGCCCAGGAGGTTGGTGCTGTACTGGTTTTGGTACACGCGGTACTTGCCCTCCTGGCCCAGCTTGAAGAAGGTGCTCATCTGCGTTTTGAGCACGGGGTCGCTCCTGAAGAGCAGCGAGCAGAGCAGCGGCTGAGGGGGAATCAAAGCAACGTTAGAGAAGGATGTTGGGTTTGAAATGATATCTAAAGTCAAGTAGAAGACTTGTTTGAGATGAAAGCAGGTAAAAAAATGTTAAATCAGTTGCGTTCAAGTTATAGAAACCGTTTTTTTTTTCTTTCAATATTTATCTATTTTTTCACTTTAACAAGGCACATTTCACAAGAAAACATAGATCCATATTAGGGCTGCACAATATTGAAAAAACGTGGGATATGCGATACAGGCCTGCAATATCACCATAACGATATTATTCCAATACTTAGATAAACCGTTCCATTCAATTCAGACACATGCAATATCTTTTTCAGCAAACGGTCAAAAGAAGACTCCAAAAACACCAAATCAGAACCAAAGCAAGGCCAAATAATCAACTAAATTAGGACAGTTATAACTAGGGATGTAACGATATTGACGCTATCGCGATATCGCGGTAGTAAAAGTGCCTCGATATCGTCGTGGTCGTGCTACGGTATTAAAAGGACAGATATCCGTCAAAAAACAACAAAAAGAACCCGGCACCCGCGTAAAAACGCATTATGAACTACATAGACCGTGATCCTTTGCGCTGGGGCGTCACAAGAAGCGCCGTGGAGAAGCACGCTGCAGTGAGTAAACAAGATTCGGCATGGCGGCTAGCGGCGGATAGCAGCGAACAGGACTCGCGCAACTCACGTCGAAACTTATGACAACACCCCCGAAGTTGAGATTGTGCAGCTCCTGCAGCTTTTACGTCAGATGTATGGAAGCTATTGGTTTCGCCGGGACGACAGCTCCACTACAGCCCCGGTCTACAACTACAGAAAGCCACGTCCGGTCAAAAAACCACACAACAACGCACGGACTCAATAAATCACCAGGTACATCGTGTGTGATTTACGTCCCCTTTCTACAGTCAATGCAAA
>OMNZ01056132.1:11810-39550 GCA_900303255.1 Lesueurigobius sanzi | reverse complement strand
TACTCTTTGTGTAGCTGTGTTTTTAATGATCACATATACTGTATTTAGCAGCACATCAAAAGTCACTTGTTATTGATCTGGTGTCACCTGTACAGGACGGTACTAAAAATCTAAAACTGCTTTTGCAAATGAACTCTCCAAATGTAAAGTTGACTAAATTAAATGTATTTATTTATTAAATTAATTTTGGATTTAGTTGACTAAATTTTTCATTGCCTGAAATTGGACTAAAACCTTTACATATTGTGCATCTTGAAACAAACATCATTTTTTTCCAGATTTTTTTCAATTTTGTCAGAGAGTCCTGTATTTCAGCTGAAGTTTTTCTTGCTCCTGGACCATTTTGAATGAATAAATAATTACTTTTTGAGCCATAACAAACAAAGGAAAAGGAACAGGGTCACTGGCAGTTGCTGAAGGTCATGTAAAGTTAGATCAGGGACATTTGAGTAGTTTCTGTTTCATTATGATTTCAAAAGAGTAAACTCAGTTCTTTGACAATAAATGGCTTCACACAACCACTAACCATGAGTGGAAAAAAGATTTTTGTTATCATTCATATTCTATGAAAAATGGCCAAAAGATTATAAGGGTATGTAAACTTAAAAGGATATGTCAACTTTTGAGCACAACTGTATAGCTAGCTACTATATTCTACATCTGGACTAGAACTTTGGCTTAAGTCCCAAGGGGCGCCTAACCTAGGCAAGATCCGTGCCATTCTTATTGGTTTTATTTCATTGCACTTTATTTTTCACTAGTTGCAACAGCAAATAAAATACTTTCAGTCACAGTAACTGTCTTGCATCATCATACGTCTATGCTGCAATATAAAAAAGATGGATACAGAAACTAACAGGAATGATTTTAATAACTAAAATGAAAAGATCCTGTTTAAAAAGACAACCATCTCTCCTGCAGGGCTGTTTGCATATGCCACAGCGTGCATACTGTAAGGCAATCGGAGGACGGGGAGGTCAGTGGTATCAAGGCCTTATTAATATTCAGGTCATGCACCACAGTGGTTCCCAGGGTGACTGTGCGAGAGGGAGAGAGAGAGAGAGAGAGAAAGGGACTGATAATCCTGCCGAATTACCGGCGTTGTCTCACTGCTCGTCCGGACGTGTGGCTACGCATATGTTAGCAACAATAATGAGGACGCAAGTGCTGGTACTACAGCGTGACACTTGAACACCACTGCGATTATAGAGAGTGAACAAGGAAGGTGACAACCAAGGGTATGTTTACAATGCAGCGAAAAGTACTGGTCTGATTTTGGTGACTAGTTCAAAGAGTAAATTCTCCACACTTGAACAAGATTTAGCCAAAATAGGGCTGGGTGATATGATGATAAAAATCTAATCGTGATCTGATCTCCATGACGATCTCCATGAAATACTGACACTTTCTCCACTCACTGCTTCTATTCAGGATTAAAACAGAACTAAACCAGGAGAAATTAGGTCTAACCCAGGTAACCCTAAAATCAGACAACATCACAGACTGAATCTGGATTAAACCAGGACTAAACCAAGAAGTAAAACTGACTAAAGCAGAGACTGAAATCAAGGTCTAAACCAGGGACAGAATGAAATGATGATTACCCTGGACTAAACCAGGACTAAACCCAGGACTAAACCCAAGGACTAAACCCAAGGACTCAATCAGAAATAAACCAAGAGAAAACTGAATCAAGTCTGAACCTGGACAATATCAGACTGAATCAACCAAACTCTGGACTAAAACAGGTCTTAACCACGACTAAACCACTACAACACCAGGTCTAAACCCATGAAGAAACAGATGGCTTTAGTCGGCTTTAATAGACAATATACCGTACACATGAATTGTGAGAAAATCGCCCAGCCCTAAGCCAAAATATCACATAGTTGTTAAGATATTGGAACTTTCTTTGTGTAATAACAGAGATACTGATAAGGCTCAAAAACTGCAAAAGTAAAAATCTAAATTCATTTTCACAGAGAAAAAAAAAAACATTCCTGTTACATTTGGGAAGTCCTCTTTCCTGCAAACACCTCATATCATATAACTCGTATCTCATATAACTACAGTATAATGTAGCAACTAAAGCATTTCTCTGACAATGTATGGTTCAAATTTGTTTCACACGCACCAAACATGAAAGTAGGCCAAATCTCCAGCTACGACCTGGACATGGATACAATACAAATACAGCCAACTTGGACCTTTTCGGGCAGCCACAGAACATACTTCTTTGAACACATTGGTCAAACATCATCATTATTCCTGCTTTTGTCTCCTTTTCCATTTGTGGAGCGCCAGATGAAAAGTGACAGGCGCGGGTGAAAGCGAAAGTGGTGATTGGGTCGCCGCAGTTGTCAAGGCCATTCTGTCACACCAGTCGGCTCTCCAGGCACCGCAAGGACAAGCATGAAAATAATGTCCCTGTGTTCAATGGACGCGAGATGGAGGTGGTTCCCTTATAAGCATCGCGCCCCCCCGGCTGGCAACCCCTCCCGTTCCGCAAAGCCCCTCTGCTGTTGAATTGCTGGAAACATATTGATTTTGCATAAGGAATAATTAAATGAGCTGTTGTTGTGCTCATTGTGCTGGTGTGTGTGCAGACCTCCCACCAGTGACCGTAAATCACTGGACAGGGCTAACTGTTGGTGCGGGGGATCATTAGTGGACAAAAGCAGCAGTAGCCCATTACCAAGCATTGCTAACAAAAGTTGTAGTTGAATTTTAAGCACATTCCTCATGTCATTTTTACACGCACTAGGCCTAAACTGGATCTAATGAAGGAGGATAGGTCTCAGGGTATTCAAGGTGATGGGATTACCAGAAAAAGTGTGCCTTATTTCACTCCGTCCGCTGAAACCGGTGGTGGAATGTGATCCGGGCTGGTTAGCCTCACAGACACCGCAGAGCTGGAGCTGGGATTACTGTCACTCACGGGGAGGAGATTCACTTAACATTCAACCAGGAAGTACTCTATATTGTCTAGTGGAGTGGTTCCCCAACTGCGGGACATGGACTAGGGCTGCACAATGAATTGATATCGAATCGAAAATTTTAAAACCTGCAATAACCGAACAGTTATTGCAGGTTTTAAATTGAGGTTTAAGATTGAGGTTTTTTTCTGCCTTGTGTCTCCAGCGTTTCATGAATCTGAAATATAGTAAATGGTACCGTGATGTATGTATAATAGCAGTGTTAGAAGTTTACTTTGCTGACAATACTCGGGCTGGGACAATAAACAATAATATCGGTAATCGCGATTAGCATTTTTTCATAATCATCAGCCGTGGTTTTAAGATGATGGCCATAAAACCACGGCCCCAGAGCTCTCGTTTACACTGTCAGTCCAGCTACAGCAAAACCGAAGCTCAATTCACCATAACAAACTGTGATATAATCATCGTGATTGTGTATCACAATCATTTTGTCCAAGATAATCATGAGACAGAATTTCCATATATTTCCATGCTGAGTAGAGATGAACCGATTCAGCTTTTATGCTTCCGATACCAATACTACCGATATGGCGAGAATTTCGCAAACATAGATTTGTAGATTTTGTATTTGCTGTTTATGTAAAGAAACGGGTTTGCTTTGAGTGTTTTTTGTTACATTAATATAAACAAACAACATAAGTTAGGCATATCAGTAATTCTGTAACAGTATTTCAGAAACTAAAATACAAACACAGAGACTTGCCAATATTAGACTATTTCACTACGTTACATGTGTAAGTCATAGCTTCTGTCCCAGCCACGATTGTTGACATACAGCATGTCCATTAAGTTGGTGAAAGTATCGGTTCAATATCGGGTATTTGGAATCGCTCGCCGTGATTGTATTTTTCCAGTGTCGGCTCCGATCAGATGCCAGTATTGGATCGGTCCACCCCTAATACTCAACTGCATGAAAAATACATGACATAAATATATAATACTAAAATTGCAAACTAAATCACAGTCACAATTTCAATCTGAAAAAAAATCACAATTACAATCACCCAAACATGTAGCACATATTGGCTTCTTCAGGTGGTATGAACTAGAAACTACTCCAGTTTAAACATCTTACAACTTACTAGATTTTCAGGCTTGGAATTCAAGGAGGACATTTTCAATAGTTAGTCAGTTTACAAATTGAATATGATGGAGCAAGAAATGTGTATTGAGTCTATTTTTTAGGATCAGATTACACCATATTGAATCTAAAACAAGGCTAATTCCAAGGCAATTAAAAGTAAAACTGTATACACAACATTATGCAGCAACTCATTACATTTGTGAAAACAGTGGGGCTCTCTGATGAAGTGAAACATGTCAAATGTTTTAACAGCTGTTAAATCTGAGGTAGGCCAGGTAAACATCCACACCTCGAGCCCGACTCACTCATCACAGCAGCCAGATGGGACTCTGCCTTATAGAGAAACTAATGACCAGAGTCAGTTAATTATGTGGAAGCGAACGCGTCTTCATAACCAGCAGCTCGGTGATATTGAAGCTGACATCTTGATTGGCTTAATTACGGTGATGTCTTCTTACCTACAGCGAGTGTGTGTGTGTGATGGAGGCGTTTGGGTGCCATAAGAATAGTAGCAATAATAGGAGGTTATTAAAACAAGGCACAGTAGCATTAATGTAGCATTAATTACAATATGCATCTCATATTGTATTTAATATGCCTATGCACAGCCTGCCTCATAGATTTAGTGAAGATGGCAAGTGTATATTACAAGGTAGTCCAGTCGTATGAATTTTTAAATTAATGAAAGGATAATTGTGTTCTCCGTTGGCAAAACGCATCGGTTGCAATAAGGTGCACGTGTTCCAACTGAAAAACCTCATATTCACTATGTTGCATTTCTTCAAATTACTTTTTGAATAAAGTGTTAAATTAATAACAATTAAACCAGAATCATTAATACGATCAATAAGATGAATACTGAATACTACTGTGTGCATGTGTCGGCTGGACTGTATTCTGTAAGTCATCACTTGCTGCCTCCATGTCCATGTTAGGCTGTATCAAAAGCTCTGCTCCACCACATTACACATTACACACACACTGACCACTGGAGACTGGGACACTCTTTAAGAGACTACACTGTGTGTCGTTCGTAGCATTTATAGATTCTTTCCAGAGCAGATGCCTTCTTCAGATATGCTACCTGTCCCACGTTCTCCTGTCTGTCCACCACATAAATAATGACAGCTGTACATGCCTCTTTAGAGCTGAGGCCAATCAATTGGCCTTCAGAGATTAGCCTTAAACGACTTAACCTCGACACAACAAATCCACAAGCCTCTGCCCTGTGATGGAGTTCAATTACTGCAATGATCAGAGCTCCACTGACAAGTCATGGCAGACATCAACTTTGTTTTGTTGGTTAAACAATTCAACGTTTAAAAAAATATAAAGTCAATGACTAACTATGCTAAACAGATCATCTTTGTTTTAAAATATTTTGACACATAGTCATGAACACGCCATATAGTAAAGAGGAATTCACATTAGACATGCACATACATGATATCAGTTCTGTCTTGTTCAAATAATCAAAGCAAATGCATAATAATGTAACCAGATGTACAGTATTGGGCAGAGTCCAAGCCTAGAAGGTTCCTCCTCTTGATGAGGATTAAGGTCAAGAGCCAAGAAACCAGTTGCAGAGTGAAACAAGTGCGAGTATAATATCACTGCTTCTGTGACTCTAACTATTACTGTATCTAGACCTCCACAATGCTACACTGTAGAGACTGGACAGACTGGCCACCTGCCTACATGTCTGACTTACATTTGCATTGCAGAGCCATGTGCTAAACTCTACAATCATTAGCACACCATAAAACATGCACAGAAAGCCCAATTTAAACCTGGTGCCTCAAGCTCGAGCCTAGCTCCATAATCGTTCAGCGTGACGAATGCACATGTTTTCCGGAGGTGAAATTGCACATCTGAGGTTGTTGTGGAGAAGTCAGGCACAAAAACACGCCACACGCTCACAACTGTGCAGCAGGCAGCTGTTGTCTCGTGTCTACAGGCCACTGGGTCCAGCAGGGATTCAGGACTCAGTCAGTGCAGAATACCAATGCTGTTCTCCATTGGAAGACACTGCCTGACCGGTTACCATGGCAACATAAAGACATTTGTGCTTCCTAATAGTGCTAAAAAATCTGTGGGATCATCTGGAGCTGAGAGTAAGCATACGGTTTATGGGGAAAAAATTACACCAAGCTACAGGCATGCACCATTTCAGATTTTTCAAGTACCCTCTTTAATTGAATAACTAATATCTTTATTTTTATCAATCACTGAATTAACAGAGCTGGACTACAGGAAAAACAAATATGGATCAAATTGATGTTGTGGTGTGGTTTAAAACTGAACTGCCAAAGCTCTTTGAGTGTCACAGAAGATTATTCTGTACCACCAGAGATAACTCCGACGACATACTTCCGACCAAGACCATCCTGGCTCCTCATCTGCAGGAGAATGACAAAACCCGCTCCAAAAAATCATGAGAATAGTTAAAATGCTGAGGTAGGCTCACAGGAAATACAACAAATGGAAGAACCTTGGTTGGGAGTGTAACATTTTTCTGCCTTTTCAAGTTTGCAAATACTGTGTCAGAGCAGGCATCTGACATAAAGTAAAAGCCATGAGATTACTGAATGCTTGGAGTAGTTCATTTCATCGTTCAACTCCAGATGGGAATGGCCATTACGAAAGAAAGCGGATGTTGTGGTCAGAAATGTGTCCTTTACTTTATTTTCCAATGTAATAATTACTGTAACCATAAGCAAGCATTTGGAGTTTAAAATAGGCAGGGTGCAAACACCACACCCGGCTTGTGCACCCCAGACCTTCACACACCCAAAACTACTGTACAGTCTGTGAAGAAAATAAACCACCGTAAAGTTTAAGTTGAGGCTGAAGACGTAGGGCAGGTCTGGACTAAAGGGGATCTCTGACTAATTTGGGGCTCAGAAGAATAAATGAAAAGTGTTTTTGACCACTACTACAAAATCTAACCCTAATCCCATCAAATCTAGCTCTATACTGGCTATATTGCTTAAAATAATTGTTTAAATAGCCACTTCTAAAGGTTACATACCAGACTGCTCAACCAAAAGAGCATCCAAGCTAAATATATTGCATTGAAATCCCATGCTTCAAATTTTCACCTTTGCGTCACAGTCACTCGAGTGTAATTTTGCTAACTGAATACATTTTATTTGGTTAAGTGCTTCCATGCCGTCTGCACTGAAAATGAGGTCAACAGTGCTTATGAAATGCCGAGCCTAACTGATGTAAGATGCATTCCATTAAAAAATAGGTCAAGATGATCAGAGAACGTGAAGTTTTTAATTCCCAAACTGTACAAACCGAACCCGAAGTGTTGAACTACCCCTCGCCCCGGCAGAACTTCAGGACATCTTTATTTTCTCCTCAAGCTTATGTGCAGAAAGCTGACGTCAATCACTGTGGAATTGACGAAATTGCGAGAAAATCGTCCTACATTTGAGTAATTTTGACCTGTACTGTCAAAAATATGTTGGTAGAATAAGCAAAATCCTTGTTCCATTGGCAGAATGAATTGACTTTTATTCTTGGAATCTTTTTGCAGTGATGGTATAATTAGTCACAGGAGATCACAGAAAGTGTCTTCTAGACCAGTGGTCCTCAACTGGTGAGTCACGGAACAATTTCCAGTGGGCCGCAAGCCTTTCCCTGGGAACATCTTTTTTTTTTTTACTTTTATTGACAGAAGAAGTAGAAAAACCCTACATTACACTGCAAAAAATTATAACTTGTTGAGCTACAATTACTCATGTGTGTACATGGCCTTTATTTGGAGTTTTCCAAGTTTAAAAAATGATTTTTGTACTTAAAAGAAGAAAAAACCTGTACAGCTACAGAAACCAACTGCATTATACACAACGCAAAGTCTACAAGGAATCCATGATGTTTGCCACTTTAGACTTTTTAAATAGTGGACTACAATATGTAAAAATGTGTCCAAAAATTGTTAATATCATTTGTAAAAAGTTCCTGTTGTAAAACTATTTTTGCTGTTTGGCAAGTAATGTTCAGTTGCTTTGTTTTTTCGCCATTGTTTGTTTGTTCAACAAGCAGGTAACGAGCAAAAAGATTTCCTTTGCTTACCGGCTCAAATCAAGGGCAAATACAGTTCAAGAAAATTCTACTTCAAATATTCTAGATAACGTTCAGCAGTGTAGTCAGTTTAAATGGTCATATATTATAGTCTTATTCAACTTAGACAGACTTTATTGATCCACAAGGGAAATTGTGTTGTCTTATAGCATTGGATTATATGCTTATTCAATCATAATTGTGTATAAAATAGCATGTTTTACATTATTCAACTCCTATTTTGGGTCACAGCTTATCATACTGGGGTGATGGTGGGTCCCGATGGCGTACCAGTCGAAAACCACTGTCCAAGACCAATGTTGAGCCTAAATAGGAGAAACGGTTGCCACAAAAAGGGCATTTGGAATCAAGAGCAACAAAGGCTCTAGCATGTGCTACAGTATTTGCATATAATTTGGCCAATGATCTCTCTTCACTTTGATCCAGACTTGGGACTGACCGTGAGCACGCCGGACGAGGAGTCTCTTGTGTTGACGCTTAATCGCAACAAAACTGTAGCACTAATGAATACCGTTTTCTCAGCCCTTTAATCTTGAACTGAAAAGATTCATTCAGATAACCGTTCACCGAGTCAATGACAGGGCCGTGAAAGGCAGTCATTTGCTGCTGTTGAGACACTGCGGAGACCTGATCTGCCCAAAGCGGACCGCCCCCTACTGTTTGTGTGAAAGCATGCGTCCCCAGAGACAAATCCTTTGATATCTATTAAAAGGCCGTTCTCTCCCTGCCCTCCAGACAGGACAGCTTCGATTCTTTCGGGTTCTGTGCATGGCCCTGTCAATAGAGAAAGGCCAGGGGGAGGCTCAACAGTTGTGATACAGGTTGTAAAGCTCAAAAGATACTGTGGCCGAACGATCTGACAGAGAAGTTGCCATTGTTGCGCTGGGACTAAAGGACACGGTTCTGGCCGTGATCAAAGTAGTTGTACTTTCAATGTTTGTTGGAATTATTGAGGCACATTCAGCTATTTTATTCCATTTCCCCATTTTCATATAATGTATATCACATCCTGTACAATTTCCGATTTGTTAGATTTTTCTCTTGCGTACCTAGAGTTAATTTTATTTACACAGTTTATAGAGGGATGCTAAGATGCTTTTTTTCTATTATTATTATTATTATTACTCTTTGTAAACATTTTCTGTCAGACTTCAAGTATATCACACGGAAATAAAGTCATGTCAAAACCTTGTCCTGACACAACAGATTATTCACTAGATGCTAGCTGTTAGCATGTAGCATAAAGCTAACATTAGCAATGTGGCGGTTATATACTGAATACAACTTTGGACTTTTGCACCACTTTACTCCTCTTCATGTCTCTGTATCTCTATCAGGTAGAAAATAATTCAATAATTCAAAGATTTTGTCTGTACCCTTATAATATTTTTTTTACAAAAGCATTCTCTGCAAAGATAAGATATAACCTGCTGCTATGTTAACAACTCACATTCCAGAAGAACACCACAAAAATGTCAATATTATGATCATGATATATTGGAAACGTCAGCGTCAATGTTTAACAGAAATTTGTGGTTCGAGAAGTGGAGAGTTGGGAACAAAATGTGAATACAAAGTGACACTGTAGCCTTCTGGGAGTTGAGATCCTCTGTAGCACGTACAGTATTATGCAACGGTCCATGTGTAGTGGTGGTGGTCAGTATCTGGCACATACAGAGTAGTATTTTCACACATTCTTCTGCCCCTCTGGTTTCCCTGGCGCTGTGCCTCTCTCCGACACTCTGCAGCACAATGGCTCCTGTCCCTCCTTACTCCTTCACTCATTAATCGTCCTCTGCCTCCCACATTTCTTCCGCGTCTGCCCCGGAGACCCTCTCATTCAATTACTGCAGCGGGCCGGTGGGAGGCGGGCACAGCTGCACAGGTACAGAGCTGCAGGAATTCAACATGTCGCCAAATGCTTCACGGGAGTGGAGACTGCAGACATGAGCATTACAGATCGTTGTGGCACAAGGATCAATGCAGTCTGTTGAGAGTTGAAGAAATGAGGCGCAGTTTGTCAGGTAGCAACAGGGTGGTCGGTGCTTTAAGTGAATTTAATGAATAAATACATATTTTACAAGCTGGCCATTTCTTTAGGAAATGAAGTCAGTCCTGTTTCTCATAAAAATCACTATTTTGGCCTAAGTGCAGCAACCTGCCATGAGGTTTTGTCATCCCCTTAGAACAGGGGTGTCCAAACCTTTTTCATCGAGGGCCAAATATTTAAGTGTATATGGCATGGAGGGCCACAGATGAGTTGCCAGTGCAGTCAAACATTCAACTGGGTTTATTTAAGAGAGATTTAAACCTTTTCCCACTCCTGTATTTAGTCTGGGATCTTAATGCAAGCTCCACCTCACAATTAAATGCCACCAAAAATCAGTCTGAGGGCCGCATTTGGCCCCCGGGCAGTACTTGCCTCAGAATCATAAGGTTATATATATATGCTTTCAACTTTTTTAGTTCTGAGATATTTAGGTTTAAATTGTTTGACCACTCCTAAAATAATGGAATGGGAATTTTTTTTTTTTACTCATAAAACCTAAAAATGCACCAAACTTTATGTAAATGTAATATATTGAACAAGGGGTCTAGGAACAAGAATGTGCGAATCACTCAATTTCAACAAAAATGGCTAAGCACCATACCATTCTAAGGCAGGGGTGCTCAAAGTGCAGCCTAGGGGCCAAATGCGGCCCTCAGACCAGTGTTTGTTGGCCCTCAAGCTTCTTGCTGAATGGGCTATATGCACGGTGAGCCCACGTGACCAACTTCCTGATTCGGTGACCGGAGGCGCATTTCCGTCTTGCATCAAATTGCATTGAATTTTTAGCAGGGCTCAGACAAATCTAAAAATATGTGAAGATAACGTGGAGGACAACGATTCACTGATGGCAAGTCAGTGGCAGTGTGTTAAAAACGCCATGTTGGATGTGAAAACTGACCTGGAGGAAACGTCAGTCTTCATCCAGGTAGGAACTTTTATCTCAGAGCTAATGGCTAGTGTTCAATAGAAACAATATAAAATTTAAACAACTAAATAATAATTAAACTGCTGACAGGCCGCTTCTTTATTGTGCAGCTCATTCAAAACTTTGTGCTAGTTTAATTTTTTATTTGGTGTTAGCCGTTAGCTTCGAGGCATAAACACCTCTCGTTCGGAGCACAGAGGTTCCTTCCAATGAAGTGGTTACATCCGACTAATGTTTTTAACCAGCTGCTGGTCACATGGTCTCAGTCACTCGCTGTCCGCTGACAAATCTTGAGGTTAGTCTTCATTTGTGTGAGATATGCTAACTACTCAATGCAAATGAATAGGGGGAGGAAGGGCGCCAGCGGTTTTTGAGTCCAGTCGGAAGTCACGTGGGCTCGCTGTGCATATAGCCCATTGGCACACATTTTAGATATTAGGACTGGGTGTTGCAAACAGCTTCACGAAATGATAAGTATCCCAATACAGGGTCCACGATACGATACGTATCCCAATATAAGAGTATCCCGATATAGTGTCCATAATACAATACATATTCCAAAGAAATGTATGACAAAGGATCTTGTGGGTGTACTAAATAGAAGTTTTATTATGCTGAATATTGTCAGCAACTTAAACCTGTATGTTGTGATACGTTTTGAATTCACAATGGGGCCAAACAAGCATCATTCTCTCTCATTTTTTTTATTTTTTATTATTATTTGCGTATCACAATACAGGTGCCTCGATACGATACACGTATTGTCAAGTACTCTATAACCATACATTGCTGATATGATATATTGAGCACAGCCCTATTAGATATGGTCCTTTTTATTGTAAGCTTAATCATTTGACATGATTATAACTTGAATAACTGATATTGTAGTGTTAGTCAGAGCTCGAATTAATGTTCAATGCCTGAATAAAAGTGTGGTTGCACGGTTAAAACCTCTGCTAAATACCCCCAATCGAATGTTTGACTGCACTGATTACCGTCTGAGGCCCTCCACGCTGTGTACACTTCAATATGTGGCATACAAAGAGTATGGACACTTGTGGTCTAAGGGGACGACGTCGCAGCGCTCTGGTACATACTCAATAATGTCCTGGCTCCAATGGACTTTCGTAGCACCATGTCCTGTTTTAGGGATGCATGTTTGAGCAGTAATATTCAAAGATAGTCAATGCCAGTCAGTCCTATGTGAATCAAGTTTATTAAGGCTGGTAAGCTGTTGAAAGTATTGTATTTTTAGAAGATCCCATAACATAAAAGGTATAGTGCACAAACCTGGGCTAAAGTGGACCTTGTAGTGAATGTGTACGTACTGTACTGTAAATGCACTATGAGATATGTTGAATTCACAGTATAATAGTTAACCAGAGACATTACTTATTGTTAATGTGGTGAAGTTACAAACTATCTACCGGTATATTAATGAATAATATATAGCAATTCCATCAATATTTTACTGAACGACTCTAATTAAAGATAGCTACGGGGCATAGCCACCAGGTAATTTTCATTTCAGTCACCCAGCATCAACTGAAGCATTTTAAGGACACTTCATGAAGTCTCTCTCTCTTCCAAATATTACTCTGTACGTTCTCTATTAAATATTTATCCCTTATTCCTTGGTAGAATTCTTCTGAAGCTAAATTATCCAGCTCCTCTTGAGAATTCCAGAATTTATTCCAGGCTGGGAGCACATCAGACGGATTGGAGTTTTGCCGGGAGCATGGGTGTAGCCCCGCCCACTGCGCCTTGTTATGTCTGCCTGTAGCCCTCTGCCACTCTGCCTTACTCTAGCTCAGAGGTTCAAGGGCTTAATACGAAGATCAAACGAGGGACAACGCGGCCGATAATATATGCAGAGAAAGTCGGTGATTCTCATTCATCCATGTCATAAAGGCACACAATGGGATCAGAGGGTTTGTTTGGCTTCATGTTCAGTGCCAGTAATAGAGTCAACTCGCGCTTTGCTGCATGAAGGAAATAAACAAAAACGACATAGGTACACACATCCATCTTGGTTACCATAGGAACAGGAAAGACTCATTATAAAGGAATCACTTTTCCCAAAGCACCTGTGCACAGTATAGGCAGCACTGCAGCATAATGTCGAAGGCATTAGTGGCAGCTTTCCATGGTTTTACAGCATTTATATTATAGGTGAGTTACTTTTCACAAAACCACATTTTAAAGTGTTCCAACTTGAAAATTTGAGCTCGTCTCAACACACACAAGTTTATGTGAACATACATTTTAAAGTATTCTGTAGCCTTTTTCACATATTTTAAAGCACTTTTCAAAAACAAATCCATAAAATCTCATCCCCAGGCAATCACCATCTCATCATCTCATTACCGCAACAGAGCTAATACATCAACAAACTAAAAGCCTTTAGAATTTTTTCAAAAAGGATTATTATTCTTTCCTCACAGATTTTTTTTTTTTGTAGATAGATAGATACTTTATTCATCCCTCCAGGGGAAATTCAGTATCATTTTAAAAAGATTTTTCTCATTACCGCAACACCTATTGTTTTTTACAAAATACAAAATAAAGATTATTATTATTAACCAGTTTGTAATTTCTTCATATGAATTTTAAAATCAGGATACATTTTGTTTTCTTGTGTTGTGGCAATGATGGTAGGTTTCACTATTCATCACTTCATGAGACTGACTGAGGTAGATGCTCCATTAAAAAGAGGTGGCTGCATGTGTAAAAACGGGCCACGGAGCGAAGAAAGTCCATTGGAGCCAGGACATTATTGAGTATATACCAGACTTTGCCCAATTAGACCAGAATTGTCCATAACAAAGTAAATGAGTCACAATTGGTTCTGCATCTGTTAGAAAGGACTTTAGTCTTAATCCAGTCTTCATTATTCTGTTTAGAGTTTTGCACTCTCTTTTGAAAAGTTAATTTCCAAAGACCAATATGTCCTGCTTTAAAAATCCATCAAATCAAAGGGTTTCTTCTTTTTGTTTGTGTGCTCTACAAGCAATTAAACATAAGTTGAGTGGTTTTGATCAAAAATAAGTGACTAAAGATTTGAATGGCACTTACATGGATCCTGCATCTAAAAACACAATCTTTGCAAGATCATTTCAAGCCTTTGACAATTTTTCTTCTTTAATGGCACTCAACTGTTTTATTTGTAAATAAACAAATTGTTGCAAGTTGCTGTCAATTTGATGTGCATATGCAAAATAATACCTTTTTAATATTGTGGAGAGGTGAACAGCACTGAAGAAACTCTTAACAAAACTGAATTGAGCTACTTTACATTGTTAGCTTGAAATGCACCAAGTAATAAAAAGGTTATTGTCTTCATATTAATTGAGCTGCTACTTGCATACACCAGAAATCACATTAAACTGCACTCATCTCAAAACAGCATTGACTGCAATATTGCACAGTCTCCCAGATAATTCCCCTTGTTGCTCCGCTCCCATAGAAGCCATGCCCTTTGGTCCACCACAAGCCAATTATATTTTGGGATGCACTCGAGAAAGGATGGAAGGACATGTGGGAAAACAACAACCATCTCCCCCCTTCGTACCACATCCCACAGTGGGATTTCGATTTCATGCCACGAAAAAGTCAAGCCAGAGTTCAGGGTTCATGTCAGGGCAGTCTCGATTTTGTCCCTGACAGAATGATGCAAGGTAGGGAGCGCATGACATACTGAAATATCAATCTTTAATGTGTCACTCACAGCCTCTGCACTGGATGCAATAGAAAGCAGGGCAAACTGCTGCATGAAACTACATTTGTAGGTGTCATTTTGGATAACAATTAGTTAGAAATCATCAAAATTATATAGGAAATAAAAGAGCAAGACATATTGGCAAAGTAAAATATGTTTTGACTGAGAAGTCGTTGTATTGTTCTATGGTTCTACCTAACCGTACCTGATGTTTTATTTAACCTTTATTTAACCAGGAAAGTCCCACTGAGATTAATAACCTCTTTTTGAAGGGAGTCCTGGACGTACTGTGTTGAGGTCTGGGGCAATACTTACAGAACTACAACACATACTCTGTACATACTGCAAAAGAAAGCCATACGTGTAGGGCATCGGGATCACAGAAATATTTTGTTTCTGAAATCACAAGTTTTAAATTTTAAGGATCTTGTAGATAATAGAACAGCTCAATTATTATATGTAGCCAGTAAAAAAAATTGCTTCTTGGAAGATTGCAGGAGGGGTTTTCTCATGGAGAAGGAAGACAGGAACACAATATGAGGCAGCGATTTGCTCGAACTACAGTCAAAACAATGTCTCCTTTTGTGGAATAGCCTCAAAGAAGAGATTAAACTACAAACATTTGCAATTTAAAAAGAGCTCTAAAAGAATGGTTATAAATATGTACAGGGAAGATGAATCTAAGAAACTATAGCTTAAAGGTCATCTTTTGGTGAAAACATTCTGTATATCTGTAACTATAATGAATGATGAAAGGCTTTATGTATTTTTTGTGATTTTAAAAAGAAGAGGGTGTACTTCTACTCACTCCTTTTTGAATATGTAATTGTACATCAATTGTATTTTGGCAATTTTTGAGTTGTATATTCGGGGGAAAAAAAGCAGGGCAAGAAAACTTAATAGAAAAAGAGCATGCACCTAAATAAATACTACAGAAAATTACAATAATCATTCTGTGATTACAAGTTACAGAATGTAGGTTGTGTTTGTTGATAAGGGTAAACTAGCATATTGCTTGAATACTACACCGTTATCATGGTTATCTATTAAAATGGTCAGGGCTCAGTCTTCCCTGAAAACACTAATACATCAGGTAACATGATATTATTACTACGACATGAATTGCATGCATTAAAAAACATATTTGTCGATGTCTGATTAGTCGGACTGGTACATAATGAGACCCTCTAGAAACTGGATATTTTGGTATGTGCAGAGGAAATGACTTGACAGGGACCATCAAATTGAAATTTCAATTGCGATTACCCATATCTCAACATTGCCATTAAAAAGCCGTGAAGATAAATCAATCTGACTATTAAGCACGTGTTAAAAGCAGTGAAATGTATTGCATGAAACATTTGCAGCATATTTTGGAGCAGAAATATTATCATACTTCAGACATGCAGCCCACAAATCTTCCTTGTATGTATTTTTATATGTAAGCATTTGACCCCTCCCCCACCTTAAACACAAACACATCTTTCAGGGGCAAAACTAGGTCAATCAAGCAATAAAACGACGACGGCTAATAATCCCCTCCAAAAAGTCTTATTGTCAGTCACATTCGAAGTGCAGGGGATTTGCATACTATAGAAAAGTCTCGCCGCTGCACATTCACACACACACACTCATACACACACGCGGGGCATTGCGTATCTCAGCCATAATTGTTGTGCAGCAGGGCATTGCAGTACAGCCAACATTAATGCCGGGTGCATATGTAGCGGACCCCCATGCCCCCGCCCCCTTCAACACTCCCCCTTCAATAGACTGCTCCTCTTCTTCATCCTGGCAGCGGCGGATATGTAGTAAGAGCAAGACGGACCTCTGCAGCACACCGACCACGCAGCCAGGAGCGTTGCCATGGCAACCCCACATACGTAGAGGCCGGCGTGGCGGCATCGTGATGTGGCCTTTAGAAGATGCGCCGCTACAAGAGAGGAAGTAATTAAATGTGTAGTAAATGTGCGGCTATGTTTTATTCAAGGTGAGAATACAAATGGGGTTTCCATGACGGTGAAAAGGCCATTCTTGTCTCTTTCTTCGTGGCAATCAATCAACAAAATAGGGGGGAAAGTTTGCCGTTTATGAGCTGTGTTTTTTCTTCCAAAGGTTTGAGAGAAGGGCTGTGCAACATAAAGGTCAAAGGTAAAGGGCTTTGTTTGTCATTAAACAAGGAAATTGCATAGATTTGATGATTCCTGAGCCTCTGCGACTGTGCACACTGCTACAATGAGCTAACCTGACCAGCATGGTTTTGGAGGTAGGGGAAACTGGAGCAGCCCTAGGAAACCTACACAGACATGGGGAGAACATGCAAACTCTAAACCTTTCAATAGCGCCCTATATTGCCAAGTTATCGTTATTGGTTATTAGGTGCAGAATATTGCAAAATCTCTGATGTCTAAGATTTCCATTTTACTGACATACTATTGTCACTTGTCACATATACAGCATGAAATATTTTACATGGAAATAAACTGAATGTAATGCTATGGCGTCTTATATTGTGTGCATCCATGACTGGGGTATCCCTTCCAGTTTTGCAGTGGTGTATCATCTCTCTCGCTTAGAAACCATGAGGCAAACCGGCCATTGCCTTCAAAAACATCACACTCATGGAGGAGGAAACACAATCTTGGCAGTGCATTGTATCAATTATGTGGTATTATTTTGGAAACAAATTAAAGCTGTCTTCTCCACTGAACAGCAGACGTCTATCAAGTCAAGTGATGTTGCCATTTCCAGCTTCTTTCCAACTGTGAACAAATGTAATAATATATTAGCCCAAGCTTTTAGTCGAGGGAAATGTCAGATTCTGGGATGCCTCACATTCCCAGCCGCTCTGTCACTCCGCTGGCAAACACTGGAAATAACAATAGTAGAGGTGTTGTTTGTGTACACTGTCACTAACAAGCCTTTCATTCACCAGTACAGCAGTAACAGATTGGGAATACTCGGAAAAAGGGGTAGGGAGATATTGCTATGGTCACCACTCTCCCACCAGTTTGCTTACGCTAAATCACAACACTACTGCCTCTTTTCCACAGGCAAAACCCACGTGGCACAGTGCCCATCTACCCTGATTTAGCTGCGATAAGACTGGGTATAACCGTGTGAGACCAGAGCCAAACAAGGTGCATTTTGGAGATGTCCTCCATCCCAGGCCAAAGCGAGCCGCCTTGATAAAAACATGAGGTGAACAGACTGTGGCCTCTGATTTGTCAAAGGTGACAGAGGACAGCCCTAATGAAAATCATACCATGGTTTTGTTAATAAGTTGATGTTGCCAATTGATAGCACTAGTTGTTGTAGTAGTACTCAGCCCTGAACCATAGGGTCAAAGTGTGCTACATGGAAAAGTGCTATAACAGAGTCTGTCTCCATCTGAGCCACAGCATGGTCTGCAATAGGAAGTGACTGTAATGGTCTAAAAACACTCATTGCTGTGGTGTACAAGGAGGAGAGATGCATGGATGCTGCCTAAAACAAGCATTCTCATGTGCATCTCAACCAAATAAACAAAACAAACAAATAAAACAATCCAAAGCATGTAGTAACTTCTAATAAAGTTGAGTAAAGTCTAATAAATATCTCATTTAATAGTAGACAATTTCATGAAGAAATCATTATTTTGCCACATATGGCAACCTCAAATACGTTCATCTGTAAGTCTATTGCAGTTCATCTGGTCTTTAAAATGCTGACTTTGGCAAGATTTTGAGCTCATTTCCCAGACTAACCAACCTGGGATATACTGTACCAACTGCATATGTACCGTTTATATATTTTCCTGACAGGTTGCGATTCATTAGATTTGTAACTTATGTTTTAAAATCCACAGTACACAGGCCAAAATAGTTTTTAAGCTTTGTTTTAACCATGTTAAAACATTGTTGCCTCAAAAACTTACTGTGCACTCTCCAAGCACTGTACTCCCTGGTGTTTGGTGAGTAAAACATGGAATCTAGAAGTGGCCTCCTCAGCATCACCAAACATTCTGAGCAATTCTGCACTCAAACTGCTTATTACAGCACCAATATTCTTTTTTATTTGCTAAAAATTATGTTTGAAATTGTAAAAAGAGCAGTCTTTACGCTCCTTTTTTCCATACATAAAAATTCTATTGAATTAAAAAGTTAAAAATGCAATGTATCTTAAGGTTCACTCATAACAAGATTTTGCAACCTATTGTGCTGTCTAAAATCAGAAGTAACAGTGCTCATTTCAGATGACAGCCCATCAAAATATAGCTGCCAAATCAATGCTTGGCCCTCCAAACCATTTAAGCAGAGCTTCAGTGATGCCCCCTGAAGCGCTGTGGCGCAGGGGTAGCAAGCCATGTCCCCTGCCACAGTCCACAGTTTAACAGGATTTAGCCCACACACACCCCCCCCCCCTCTCTCTCCCTGCCTTCAGAGACCAAGCTCCTCAACTGCAGACATGTAATATTTCAACATACACAGGCAGAAACACAAAACACCGACGAGCTTTGGTGGTCCGTGATGTGAACAAACAGTATGTGGATAGAATTTCAACAACATCCCACTGTCCCAAAGGGTCGAGGCAATCTAGCAGAGAAATCAAAGTTGTAAATGATGTCTGTGCGTTTCGAATTTTCAGCTCGATTGGATCTGGATCTTTGTTCTGATGCTGCTGAACTGCTGTTTATTATGACTAAGGTATGATTAAAGCCGACTGAATGGGCCAATGGAGGTTGCGTCTTGGCAACGGCAGCAGTAATAGCTTCTCATTAAAACCTAATAGAAAATGTACAGGGACACATTATTACAGAGAAATATTTATCTAGAGCCATCTCAGACAATGGGTAGATTATACTGAAGTGGATTATCAACTTGTAGACTTGAGCACAATGAGCAGACCTCAGCCAAGGCCACGAGATGGAAAGTACCACAGTATAAATTTGAAACAACGGAGTAAATGCTCTATTTATTGTGATCTTTTCCTTGGTGATCCCTGGAGGCTGACCCAAAGCTCTTCTTCTCAGCAGTCGTTTTGAATCCCAGCCCTGATAGTCTAATTAATGCCTCTTCTCCTTCAACCTTTGAAGGAGAACCTCTTTATCCATGATAAAACAACCTAAATCTTTAAAACCAATCATAATCTCATCTGGTAAACTGATATAATGTTAATCACAACTCAGAATAGAACGCTGAAGTACCTCCAGATGGACAATCCCGACCAAGATGCTGGTTTAAGATCTTGCCCTGAGGAACTAAATCAGATAAGATAAGAGATAAGAAGATAAGATAAAACGTTATTGATCTCACAATCTCAGAATGTGATTTGTATGAGATATGAGATGAATAAATAAGAAATACTGTACTCTATATGAGGTGTCAGTGCAGGTGAATAAGTAGAATAAGTAACTGTATACATTCAGGTGGTTGGTAGATAAAGTGACATTGCAGGTAATGTTAAACACAGGGGTTATTGCACATATTACGTATTGTTATTACACATAGAGCTATACAGTAGAATTGTACAGTCTGACAGCAGTGGGTATGAGGGCCCTGCGGTAGCGCTCCTTCTTGCACTGAGGGTGTCTCAGTCTGTCTCTGAAGGAGCTGCTCAGCTCCTCTACAGCCCTGTGCAGTGGGTGAGAGGTGTTGTCCATGATGGATGTGAAATTGGCCAACACCCTCCTCTCCTCTCCGTGGTTCTCAATCTCAACTAGTGGGTTGGGAACCAAAAGAGGGTTGAGGGACCCTTTTTAGTGGGTCGCAAACCTTTCCCTACACATTTCTTTAAATATTTATCCACTGGAAAAGTATAGAAACATTTCAGCTTTCATACAACAAATTCAATTATTTTAAAATGTTTACTCCAAGGTGGTGGGGTGCCATACCAGATGAGAAGTGGACACAGAGAATCTCCCCTTCTCATCTGCTTCATCTTCATCTCATCTTGCTTATTATTTCCAATGACCATTTCCTATGCTGCATAACGCGTGCACGTGATCCTTTGTAATTGCTATTCTGTTCGTGTCTGTACAAATTGATGCTCCTTAATTCCTGACATATAAGAATTGATCCACAGGCGCCTATGATTTTATCTAGAGCAACATTCCTCTTCATTTCCCCTATATCCATCTAATGACAGAGATCTTCCATCATGCCATTACGTCGGGACCTCATTGCCATTCAGTGCGAACAGAGCGAACCGGGACTCTTCCTAATTGCTTTCCATGACAATGAACAAGTGACGGTGCATAGGGGGAAAGTATGATGATTAGAAACCTGTTTGGAGCAACGCTATTCTGCACAGGGCTTTCTAGGGCTTTTCTTCTTGAGCTTGGGTGGTCCCCGGCTGGCCTGGATTCCGCTGCAAACATTTATGGGAAAGAGTGCGCTCGTCTTATCTGTCGGCTAAAAATAGGTTAAAAATCACCAGTCACAAGAACAGAGGTATACGGACACAGAGGCCCGATTCAATCTCGCATCTCGCCACCGTTTTTATGGCATGATATGAAGTCCGCTGGAGAAAATGCCAGAGCATGACCAACTTAAGTATCCAGCCATGGGAGTAATGCACTGGGACCACCACGGTCACATTGGGATGAATAACAGCCTGTCACATGTGGGCCGTGGATAATGCTGTGGCGACTTCACCTTTAGCACATAAGGCTGGTCTACTCTGAAATGGTCTGCCTGAGAAGTCCGCATGAGAACAACGGGTGACAGGAGACGCCACAGGACAAGAAATACACGGCCCTGTTAGATAAGGTAATCACAGACATGTCGCGATTCATTAGGCTTGCTTTCATACACCATGGGAAATATCTGATCAAGTTTGATGAAGTCATTTAAGCAACTATTTGCAGCAGTATTTTTGAAAATGTGCCCCTGTATGGTCATCAAGCTGTAGTAAGCGAATGAGGAAGGTTAAAGTGGAGACACTACAGGCAAAAGTACTTGTAAATCATTTCTTAACATATAAACATTCACCTGGACACAAATAAACTGCCAAATCTTCACAATAAGGTGTTTAATTTTGGCACGGATTCCACATTCCTCCTACCCCAAACCCCCTCTGAAAAATTCTTTGCAACTAATATGTCAACAAAGTAAAACCATACATTTAAAAATGGCTCTTTCAATTATTTAGATTTTGCAGCTGAAAATAATAGACAATTTTGGCCATTTAACATCTCATTGTTTCTCATATTAACACATTGAGTGCTGCGCTGTTTTCGGAACTTAGCCGTAGAGTGCCAGCAATCTAGACCATTTTTGATGATTTTTGTAGCACCACAGTGTATTCTATGTTATAGCAATGGACACATAATATGGCTCGTTTGAAAGGCAAGATACTAACCTCTCAGTGGGTGGAAACCGTTTTTTTTCTACATGCCTTGGATCTTGAGAAATCCCAAGCTAAACAGAGGCTGTATTTTCACCAAATGGCGGTTTTCTCTGAAACTGAGATATTGCATGTTTTATGAAACACGTGCCGTTTGAGCTGGTCACGCTTCTGATACTTACATTTCCAGGTCAAAGGACTTGTGTCAGGTAAATATAGTTTTACCAAGGGGGGTGGCGGGATGGCTACAAAACAACCATATTTCTACTGCTGTAGAATGAACATGAGGAAATTCACATTCATTGACACAATACCATACAAGAGTTTTTGATTATTATTTATTTCAGTTCTGTTCATCGCAGTGCTCCCAAAATCACACATAAGGTGCATTAGAGTGTCTAGTTTTGTAATTTAAAACGCAATATTACGTTTTAGGCACTCAATGTGTTAATGCCAGTAATATACAGCAAAAGTTTAAATGTAATTTTTTCCCCAATTCACCTGCAGTCTCGCCTTAAAGGTTGTAAAATGGTCCAAAAAAGGAATCTTGAAAGGGACCTATAAGATTTGTGAATTTTTAAGCAAATCTTGGCCATTATGGTTGACAATAATACTTGTCAGTATTGTTGTTTTTTAATCAACAAATATCTGTAGCGTATGTAAGTTCTACTGTATCATAGAAAATGAGATTTGAAAACATTTATAATAATAATAATAATTCATTTTTTATAAGCGCATTTATTCTCACCCAAAGACACTGTACAAGATGAAATCAAATCATTTCTCGCTGTGGACTGTGCGGACAGTAACATGTAGCCATCTATGTACACAGCCCAAGTAATCAGCTAATGTAAACACAGCAAGGTAGCATCCAATGCATGTCCAGCTTTATCAGCTAATTTGTAACATGACCACACAGTGATTAAGGGATTGCAACTATCTACTACTTGCTATGGATTCCTACTAATGCCTTGATTACAGATTATTTCCAGCATTACCGTATTTTTTCAAGAAAGAAGCAGGGAACTGAAAAGATGCAACATAACAGCCAGTATTGCAGCCATTGGAGCAAGATACCAAAAACACTTCCAGGAAGCACTCAGTGGGATGAAAAATGGGTTATATTTATAAAATCAAAGTTTTTTTTCCTCCCAAGGGCTGCACTAATGGACAAATGCAACATGCGATAGCAGGCGAATTGCCCTCAGTGACTCATTAGGACAGGAGCAATTAGCCCCTCCAAAGTAGAAACAAAGAGAGAATGCTTGTGCACATACGTCCCATGTGAAGAGGGACTTTCCATGTAGTTAGTATGCTAAAGTAAAGTGGGCCTAATGGACTATAACCACTGCCTTCATCCCCAGCTACAAGCATGAATCTCCTGCTTCCGCCGGCTTGCTCACACCATCCCCCTACACTTATCCAACCTGCAATCACACTTGGAGCAGGCAACTTGAGCAGACCTTCCACCACCATCAGAGGACATGAGCATCAGCGCAGTGTCAAAGCATCTCAGCCTCAAGATAACAAGACAGACTTGGCAATAGGCTTTCGATATGTGTGGTTTGGACAAGTCAAGCCATATGGAAGATTGGAACAAAGATGGGTGATTAGAAAATTAAACAATGTGCTGTTTTTTCTATGCATTTTTAAATATGGCTTACAGTCAGACCCACTAGTAGGTAGTTTATTTGCCCTAAGAGTCTCTTTCAGTGACAGGTCCAACTGACTGAAGGACAGCTTCATGCCCAGGCTGTCAGGAAGCTGATCTCTCCCTTTCTCTGCCTCTGCTGTCTCCTATTCTGTACAACTTATCATTATCAGATAATGCCTTGCATATAAAATTAAATGTATTTTTGCAGTTTAAGAGTAACACAATTTTTGATACTTTGCATGTGCTTTACATGTGTTAGAATTTACAATTTCATTTAGAATCAAGCTAGATGATAATTGTTCAGGTTCATCAGTCATTCACTCCACAACAGTTGCCCGTCGTGAGAAGAGAAGAGAAGAGAAGAGAAGAGAAGAGAAGGGAAGGAGGGGAAATGCATGTGTCTGTTTGAGCACAGAGCTGTATTAAAAAGTTAAAAAAATGAAATATTACTGGCTATTCTTTCCAAATTGGGAGATACAGACCATCCCTAAAGACATCTAGATACAAAAAATATGTTTTTTTTTCTTGCAATAATTGAAATATCATGCCCAGCTATGTATGTACATGTCTAGTCCATTGTCCTACAATTTTGCTAATACATTTGAGCTCATCACAGACAAGCCAGCAAGCAAGCTGTAGAAAGAGCATAGCTATACTATTCAATTCAATTTATTTCAATTCAATTTATTTTGTATAGCCCAGAATCACAACAAAGTCGCCTCGCAGGGCTTCACAGAAAATATAATGTATGATACCTTACATGGCTATTTTCATCGATATCTCCCATTCTGCCCATACTGTATGTGTCCAGGTTTGTGCAGCCAAACATCACGAGTGCATACACAGCCAGCTAAGTAGGACACAGCGTGGTATGTGGCCCACGAGATGGCTAGATGGCCCCTTTTTGTTTTCTAGACCATATGATACTCTGCTTGCTGAGGTGGAAACTTACCCTCGCCAACCAGAGGAACAGGAACTGAAGCCGTTGGTATCAGTTACTGGGAGAGGCTGCTGGACGTTTTCGATTCTCTTTTAAGGCCAAACGGCAAATTGTCCATCATTGTGTCCGAGCAGCAACTAAAATGTCACTATTTGAGGCAACCATACAAGATGTGATAAACACTTGACAAATGTGTTTGGTAGACCATGAAGTTATCCAAGCATAGCGCTGCAGGCAAAGATGATATCAGTGGTGATGTGCAGCGGCAGCAGCAATGTCCTCCATGTCTTTCATCACACAATACCATAATCACACTTGGGGCGACAAGATGAATCACTATCAAAGAAAAATAGCTATTTGGATGGTCGCAGTTACTAAATGGCAATTTACAATCTTCTTGTAAAGAGTGTCTTCTTGCAAACAACATAAACTAGGATCTTCACAGGGTCTAAACACTGATTAACCATACTTGGTGCATGCAGTTCTTGCAACAGTAAATTAGTATATACTACATACTAGATGTGGGCAATATATGGTCTACAAGATAATAGTAAAGTTATTGTTTGAAAGATATACAAATGTACAATATTGAGTATGTTCAAAGTCAAGAAATGAACAAAAAGTTGCGCATCACGATACAGGTCCCTCGATATACACGTATTGTCAAGTACTCTATAACGATATATTGCAGATACGATATATTGAGCCCGGCTGTAATATACATCAATCTTCCCTCAGATGGTAACAGCATGAAGCTTTATCCACCAGGTTGTCAGGAATCTCCCTTTGCTTCTACTTGGTCCATCACATCCTCGCAAAGTCACTGAACTCTAACCAAACTATAATGTTATCATACGGTTAAAATGTGCGTACTATCAAATAAATCTGCATCTTATAATACAGCTTGCAGATCACTGTATGGGGTAACAGCTGGAGACAAGAACAATACCATATTGTTCCAAAAATGATGCTTTGTTTTCGTGTAAAGCTATAACAAACGGTCTTACACTGATTTCCACAGTTGAGATGTAGTTCCTGGGAGGCTCTGGTGCCGAACAACTCGAAGCCCGCCGAAATGCTTATCTCGGCTGCTGACTCCAGATAGAGAGGGTAATGTGTGTTAAATTGAGCGTTGAATAAAGCATTCTGTTAGCGGGGGCCCATTGTTACCCCTCTGCCAGCAGCCTCCTCACTCAGCTGTGCGTGCAGCGCCGAAAACAAGCCCACATCTAATCGACGCCGTTTACACTAAAGAGAGCGTTTCATGCTTATATATGGGCATTGTTTTTGTTTTGTTTTTCATTACTTCAGGGTTTTTTTTTTGGCATCAACAGCTGTGTGTTAAAGCGGGGTAAGTACGACTCGCCCAAAGACTTTCCAAGTTCAAACATCATCTCCAGAAACAGCTGGTTATGCATTATTCATGTATATTATATTGCCAAATGGAAAGGCAAAAGATTTTTATAAGTGATAGGATATTAAAAGATAAAGCACCATTATTTATAAGACAAATAGGATGATATAAACCACAAGGGTTCTCATCGTGGCACCTGCTCCCTTTGCTGCTGTGCTTAGAAGATAACATTCAGCAAACAACAACATTTCTCTAACTAAAACTCAAATATTCTATTGTTTTGATTATTGATGGTGCTCTTAATGAGGTTTTTAATGTTATATCATTGATTGGAGCTGCAGCAATTGATGAATTTCCCATGTGGATCAATAAAGTATTCTGATTCTGATATGTTTTTAACTAAATTAACCTCGAACAAAACAGAGGCTACAAATGCACCAGGTCTAATCTAGACAACTGTCAATCTGCACACTCCAAATAGGCGACTACTTCAAGCTTCTGAAACCAATCATGATGCATTTTGGCCTCCCATTTCAGGTTTTTGTCGCCCGCGCATGCATTGACAGGTATACTATAACTATTGTTGGGGGCTACATGTCTAGGCAGGATGAATTTTCAATCTTTTGTCTCCTCTACATTCAAAGGTTGGGCCCCGAAGCAGGAGCCAAAGTTCACGAAAACTGTTGCGCTTCCCAATAAAGTTTACAAAAGGCAAAGGTCACAAATGTGGCTTAAAGAAAGAGCCACCAATAAAGAAATATTGGCCATTCGTTGACATTATCACAACAGAGGAACAGCTAAACACAATATTGGTCAATTCAGGATTAATTATAGCAAGCATTTTTGTTAGGGTGAGTTTGCAAAAATATGTGTTGATCTCAGTCAGACGGAAGACTTAAGTCCTCGAGGTTTCTCGTTTTTGGGTGTTTCGAGTTTTTCATTGCCTTCCTTGAGGAGGGTCTACAGATGGGAGAGACCTTAGGCAAGTTTTTTTAGACATCAAATTTGTTTAGACATTACATTTGCTTCGTGTTTCACTGTTTGATGTCTGTGAAGTCCTGTGAGGCAACTCTTGTTGTGATATTGGGCTATACAAAACTAAATTGACTGATTAATTGAGATCTTGCAATACAGACTTTTTTTTGCCTAGTATTTTGATACAATATTATTTGCAATCTATTGTGCAGCCCTTCAAAGAATCAGAATAGACGAAAGCTAAGGTGGTTTTGCTACACCTCCTGCACCTATGAACCCATTTACACCCAATAGTTTTCGCCAAACAACGGTACGGGGCTTTCAGGTAAAAAATAAGATCAATAATAATAGTATTTTTTTTTTATTATGTTCAAAGAAAAGCAATTTAAAAACATTTAACTTTAAAGAGTAAGAGATTGAGAGTATTTATCTGTTTTTTAACGAATAAATTTAAATTTTAGTCATTCACTTTCTAACATAAAGGCACTCTACCTGAATTTTCAATTGCAAATAATGAAAGATGGAGCAAGTAGATTCAAGAAATAGACTCATTTCCCAAACCATTTTTACAATCCCATTTCTTCATAGAGATGAGGGCGATGGTGGCGCAGGTGGTAGAGCGG
>OMNZ01056122.1:32585-50957 GCA_900303255.1 Lesueurigobius sanzi | reverse complement strand
GAAAGATTTCAAAACGCCCTTTTCGTGGCTCCGTTGTTACAGCTTTCCTAAAACGATGACATCACAGCGCCAGCGTTGTGTATGTTTTGCATAATCTACTGACCTTATAATGGCTTTATCAACCCAATCCAGCGCTGTTCTGACTGTGATACTTCTCCTCTGCTTCACCGCGAGGCACAGCTGACACACGGAGAAAAGCCCCAAAGAAATAGCCTCCATTCTGTCTATGTTTTTGTCCTGACAGAGAGTCTGTTCACTGACAATATTTCTGCTCTCGTCCTTTAAATCTAAAACACAAATCATCCTCTTTGTTTCTTCTGTAAATAAAAAAAATAAATCCATGGGAATAGTTTCATTTCACCGTGATGGGTCGGTTTACAGTCTACTGCGCATGTGCCATCGACAGTGTTGTTCTGCTTTGGGAGGCGTCCTGTAGTGGTGTCACAGCGCCACACACAGGCCTGGAGCTGTACTACAGCGTTTCCACACAAATGAGTAGATCCATGTGGATGCACACATTTACTGAACGGGCTCCATGTTTACAGAGAGCGTTTTTGAAATTATACGCGTTTCGTCTTCGTGTGGATGGGGCCTAAATGTGAGCACACAGCACTCACAAAAAAGAATATGTCACATCACACTGCAGGCTAAGTGGCCTGGTAGTTTTGTAATTCCATACTACAGAAAACGTAATTCAACATAATTTGGTAGAATACCATTGTAATATGGTAACTTTACCAGTAGCAGGGTATCTGCAGGGGTGGACAAGTCAAATTTAAGACTTTTTAAGACCTTTTTAAGACCACAAAATCTCAAAAATAAGACCTGTTTTTAGATGTGCAATATAAATAGAATGTAAAATCACAGTCAAACTGATAGCACAGTGGGATGTACAAACTTAAGAAAACTTCATTTTTCCCATAAGGCATTTTAACATGCTAACCATTCAAGTTAAAGGGGAATTATGCAACTTTTTGAGTGAAAAATAAATTTGTGATATTAGTGCATATTTGACTTTTTAGTGACCTGTGTGGGTGCAGCATGGAGCCTTTACTTTCCATCACAGTGGCCTCTTTGATGCTATTTTCCCATAATAAAAACAGCGCGGGCGTGGACTTGAAACGTAAATTGGGTCCACACTACGACCTTTTGCGACAGTTGACTGCCACAAAGGCGGTGTCTGTTCGCCTTCTCGGACCATGTAAACAAGCGGGTACGCTTCTGTGCATTTATTTGGCTAGTTTTTAAACAAAATTGTAAGGAAATAATTGGGTCAAACATTTTTTAAGACCAATTTACCATGAATTTAAGACCAAATAGGCAGAATTTTAGACTTTTTAAGGCCTTAAATTTGGATATATGAATTTTAGACTTTTTAAGACCCAGCGGATACCCTGAGTAGGACACTTGTACATACCACTGCAGGGACTGTGTTGGCACCAACAGGGACAGTGACACTATTGGGGTGGTGTATCCGGACAGATGGCCCAGTCACAATGGCAGGGGTCACACCGCCGGGCACTGGTTTGACTCCCTGCTGAAGTGGCTGGATCAGGGAGTGCTGATTATTCAGCAAAGACAGCCTCAGGGCAGGCAGGCTTTTCTGTTGATGAGAAGGGTGTACGTTAGAATTTATTTTAAAATAAGATTTGATAAATTGCGAACAAAATGATGAAAATTACAAAACTACACTACACTTTTTATAGGCACCATTGAATGTTATGTTTAGATCTCAGTGGAAGTTGCCAGCGTTTCATATAATTCAACTGTTAATTCTACTAAGAGAAGAGTTCAGATATAGTTTTGACAAAATACACAACCAAAGTTTGCATGACAGCATGTGTTTGCAGACACTAGACAGACTGGTCGTCCAGCCGTTTTGATGTGACACTCATCACGGTTGGCTGAAGAAACCTGCTGGCTACTGGGAGGGCCAGCTGCAGGGCCACTGTCACACACTGTCAGGAGACAGACCAAGGGATATGTGCAGAGTGTGTGTCCTTACAACTGTGGCGTGGCTCTGGTGCAAAGAAACGCCTTACTTTAGAACTTTCATATCCAAATAAAATGATGAAGTAAGTTACACAAGTGTGGTCAAATTGTGGTTAACATTAAAACAGAACTTTTCTGGATCATGCACTCCCAGAGGCTTTGCATGACCATCACAAAATAGTTTTTTTTCTTTTTGAATGCATGTACTTCAAATTTTTAATATTTGCATATATTAACCCCCATAATAAAATATCTTAAAACAAAATTCTTTCTGAGAGATTATTACAATAGTGCTGTGTTGCCATTTAATCAATTCTATAACTCTTTTTATTTTTTTAATTTTTACAAACCTTTATTTTATGATTTATTTATATGAACACTGAGTTCTTCTGCGTACCCCTGGGGTAAACCATAGTCTAGTAACTGGGGCTTTAAAATATTGATCATTGCTGTAGCCAACACAAAATGTTGTTATACTAAATACTAAACCAATACATTAACAAAATTCTCAAACTGGATAAGTAATAGAGATCGGTGGCAAAAAGCTAGTGAGGTGAAAATGTTTGAGAGATGTTTCCACCTTAAGAAAGGGCACCAGGTAAGGCTGTGGCGATGATTTCAACTCCGTCTGGAGGCGGCTGGTGAACTCTTCAGGCTCAATCTTAGCATCCTGTCCGTGAAAGTGACACAAAGGCATTATGTTATTTATACACCAATGTGATAGCAGTTCTGAAATATAAAAGATAAAAAAGCAAAAGAATAGAACTGAATGTGACAAATTCAGTGTCATTTTTGTTGTGATAAACTAGGAAAGGATTTATGCTGCCATCTAAAGGACAGAAATAGTCAATACAATAAACTACTATTATACTGTACATAGACTCACCAGAAGGTCCTGAACCAGAGCTTTGACATTCTTGGATGTCTCAGGGGACGGAGAGTTGTGAGATGCAAGCTTGATCAGTGTAGCCAGAAAATTCTTACACTTCTTCACATTCTCTTGCATCTCCTGAAAAGGAACATAATAATATCAACAGCAGCACATACTGTGGTGTACAGTGTCAAAGTTTATATCTCACAAGACTCACAAACACAATAATTACTGTGCATATTAAAGCATACGGGCAGGTCCCTCTTCTTACAGAGGGAGTGGCAGGTCTGTATGCGTCATTGAATGTGAGCTGCATGTCCGTAGGATGCTGTGTATGTGTGAATGTGAGAGCGTGTATGGACATGTGTAAGACTCCATTGCCAGCTGTGAGAGTCTGGGTGTCCAGGAGTCCAGAGCTGTGCCTGTGACGCAGCCAGCCTGCTGGCAGCTTTGACAGCGCTTGCAGCTTGAGGCTGGAGAGAGAGGAGAGGAAACACAGCAGAGAACAGACCTGGGACACGACAGGTGCTCCGGGTGTGGCGGCGATGCCCGTCTGAGCCGGCTGCACTGGCTGAGAGGCAGGCTGAGATGGGGCCTGAGGAGCCATCACCACAGGGGTCTGTGGCGAAGTCGTCACAGTCACCGCCACAGGGCCCTTCTGAAAAAGTTCAGAGAGACAGAGAGATAAACAGGACATGACGGGCAGCTCGCAGCAAGGCCACAGAGAACAGGAGGCAGGCGCCACAGCATTCTTGTCACATCTGGTGTCCTGACTTCAGCGGACATCACTTTACTGACAGGAACGAAGAAGGGGCTAGTGGCTGAGAAAGACAGTGGACTTTCAGAAACATCTTCAATACGTGTTGTGGTAAGTGTCATCAATATATTGTGATTGTTTTAAGCTTAAATTTACTGCAATAGCACAGCAGACTCCCTCCAGCAGTCTGTAATATCAAGGCAATCGTCACCATTTCAAAATCACAGAGTCTGTTCACACTTGACAATAACATACACAGATCTAAATATACTGTATGTGTGAATGGAGCCGAGTTACCATAAGAAAGCTACATAGGACAATACATAGAAAATATGCAGCGATGAGTGCTTCAGTTAGCTCTAAAGTATTAACCTGTTGTTGACAGGTGCTCAAACACATGGCCAATACGTACACATAAGCAGAAAACTATAGCTTGCTGAAACCACAATGAAACGGTATGATAAGAGAGCAAGAGGTAGGGAAAGTCAGGTCCCCAAGATAATTTTGAAAAATATTCTTACCCACGTCAAATATCAAGTACTATAAAATGCTGAAAATTGTTAGCTCCTTCAAAATTTCCACCCAAAATCTCCTGTTAGGATATATGACACTGACATTTGTAGGAAGTGATGCTGTTCTTCATGAGAGGGAGCATTGGGCCCTGGTCGTTCCGGAGCCCGACACCAAGCAAACCTGCCCCTGCTGTATATGGTGCATTGCTTACACATTTACAAAAAACAAGAAACCATGGTACAGCCGAAAGGAAACAAACAGAAAGAATATCTCACAGGGCGCAGTGCAGGACAGGAGGAAGAGGAGGAAGACGGGGGGGTCTGATGGGCAGGACTGGATGAAGGAGGACAGGGAGAAGGGGCCCTCTTGGCAGGGGTCAAAGCACACTGTCTGGTCAGAGAGGTCACAGGAGACTGCAGCAGACCAACACACACACACAGGACAAACAGAACAAGCAAAAACAAAAGAACAGAGACAGAGTGAACGGTTACAGTGAGAGGTGTTTGGGCTGAAAAAACACTAAAATATGAACTGATAATCCAACAAAAGCATGCTTTTCAGAATGTTTGCAAAAATCATTCAGTCCTAGACAGTGAGTGATTTGATAAGATGAACAGGGAACGGTCCGCTGTAATTTGATAGATCTATGAGTTGGTTTGTCTGAAAATATACCTAAATCTAACCCTAACCTTAAAGATTTCCCTGTTTCTAAACTTAATTTTTGTCATGACATCTCAAGTTTTCAAAGCAGACCGTCCTTCCCCTTATCTTACACAACTGACCCCTGATTGGCTGGATGTAACATTGGGCCTGGGCAAACAAATTTGACATTGGCCCAGGACTCTTAATTACTTGGTGGTATCAGATCCTGCGTTGACAAATATAACGTAGAAGTCCCCTCGTCTCTGGTTTGTCTGATGTGTTCAATAATAACAGAAGTCTATAGTATTTTTTATGGAATAAATTACCATTATTTTTTAGTTTTAGTTTTATGGTTCTAGATGACCAATCATTTAGTATAGGTATCGGAAAAAGTATTGTTCAGGTACCAGTATTGTAAACCAAGTATCATTAAAGTAGTGATTTTTTTTCCTCAATATTGCGATTGCGATTTAATATGCAATTTTTTTTAAGGTCCTCTATAGGGCAGAACAATTTTACCAAAAAATAAATGTAAATATAATTTAGGGCTGGGGAATTTGTCCAGCCACTTAAAGTGACTGCAGAAATATTGGCCTTTGACCTGGGGGAGTCTGAGAGTCCTGGAGATTTTTTTTATTATTATTCAGATGTGATTTTTTTTTGCATTCATGTGCATTTTAGAAAATAAATTATATTTTCAGCTGGTCCTTTAGCTGCCATCTGTGCTTTTATAATTTATTTTTTAGGAGAGAGCAAAGGCAGTATGGCCACAAGAGAGTGTCAGTGCCCTCTGTTGGACAGTGTGGAATTTCTTCCTTTTAAAACAATCTTGGCTGCCCCCTACTGGCTGGACAGAGCATTTTAATAATTTCTTTAAAATGTCATAACTCCTGACAGGAATGGGCAAGAGACTTACTTTTTTTTTTCCTTAAAAATCGCATGCCTCTGCGATTTGCAAATCGTGTTGTGTAATATCGCGATATAAATCGCAAATGCAATAAATCGTTCAGCCCTAACCAAAATGTTTTTGTAGAGTCTCTACTTTTCTCCACCATAGTCTAAAACAAGCTAAGCAAGACATTTGGATTGGAAATTACAATTCAGGTGCTTCTTGTCTGAACATTACACATAACATTAACTATACTGTCCAAAAATTGGATTGATAAGATAAAATATCATTACAATGTTAAAATTTTAACTCCAAAATATGATTTCTTTCTACTAATTATTCTATCCCCAAATCTTAATGTTTTGTTTCTAAGATTACCATTTGAGTTACAGTGACACCGCAATTTCCTTGGATCAATAAAGTTTGTCTAAATCGAAGTCTCATTTGTGGGAAACACTGGCTTCATATTCATCATTAGTTGGATAATGTGAAGCAAACCACTGCAGATTGAAAAGGGATTTTCCTGTATGTCACAGTTGACAGAAAAATCTTCATCACACGCAAAGACACATAAAAATAATCAAATAAAAAAACACCCTGAAGAATGTTAGTCTGTCTTCACTTCAGTCTTTTTATTGAGCCAAACTTGTTTCAGACGCCATTTGAATACTATCTACAATTTATTTTCCAAAACTAAATGAAGCCATTAGTTTAGTTTTTATAGTCAATGAAAGGTGATGAGACTGACGAACAAAACGGATGAAGATGAGCTGCTTGACGATGAACAGAGAAGACTAACGAGTAAATATGACAATGTGGACGTGCAAAGCGCTTAGACACAGTTAACACTGACTTTACCCAAAGACAACGCACTACTGTATAGATTTTACTTGTATACCTCATAACTCAAACATCCTTCTTGTGTCAATGAGTGTGGCATGCTGGGAAAGGAGTGTGTATTTTTGCTGGTAAGGATACATAAAGGGGTAGTAAGTGGTGAAAGCAGCACATGACTGACTCGTCTTGCACAGGAGCCGCACAGAGACAAACTGGCAGGATGGGAGGAGGACCCTACATTAAAAGATTTTTGTAGCATTTAAAATATGTTCACTAAGGACTTGAGGGAAGTGAGAGGAGGATGAGAAAAGGCGTTGGTGGAGGTAGCGCAGACGAGGTTGGGAGATGTTTGGAGCCACCGGGTGCATCCCACCGTCAGCTATGCCTCCCTCTAGCGCCTGCACTACGTTGCTCACATACACACTGTGGAGAACCAAAGCCTTGTTAGATTTTTAAAATAATCAGGCAGTTGGATGATGAATGATTTAACACGTATGGAAGGAAGGAAGCTCAGGATGCCTTCCGTTTCTCCCCTCAGGGTCATGGGAAGAGTGACAGGCCGACAGAGGCACTGAGCTCTGGGAATAAACACTATTCCCTTTCATTTCCCTGCTACTGTTTTTCCTGTCGAGATAGCATTGCCGCAACCCGCTAATTTGTCATCAGTGTGACTGTGAAAGGCAATGACAATCTGTGACTCTTTTTTTCAAAGGGGCTTTGCCATAGGATTGATGCCGGATGACAGGCTAACCTAAATCCTTTCAACCTGTATTCAATTTCTTACTTCTAACTTCTTACAGTATTTACTGTAAAGGAGAGCTGGGCGATATGATGATAAAAATCGAACCGTGATCTGATCTCCAGGACGATCTGCTTTTGTGGGAACATCGTCATATCGTGATGCAGGTCTGCGCTCAAATACTGACACTTTTCTCCACTCACTGCCTCTGTTAGGATTAAACCAGAACTAAACCAGGAGGAAACTAGGTCTAAACCAGGTCTATATCATGAAGCAGACAATATCATGAAGCAGATGGCTTTAGCTGCCTTTAAAAGACAACATACACATGAATCTTGAGAAAATCGTGATATAAACTGAGTGTTGTTGGGATTACTCCATAAAAGAAATCCAACTCTGATACTCTTTCTAAAAGTAATCTTGTTACTTCTTTGATTACTTTCTTTTTCTAAATAATCTGATTACTAGTTAGTAGTTACTTTGGTTTAAAAACAAGGATAAAGCAACAGCTGCTCAGAGGTTTGGAATAAACTTTATTGAAGTGTAAATCTTGCTTTGGCTGTAACTTGATTGAATAATGTTTCCTGCTGAACACACAATTAAGTCAATAACTGTATATTTCATAAATAGCAGCTGCGTTCGACTTTTGTACAGGCCTGAATCTGAAAATTAATGTTATCATTAAAGTTATCAGCTCATATTTTTACAAAAAGCAATTTAAAAAGTTTTTTTTTTTAAATAGTCAATCTCAAACTACGAAAAATTGTCAGTTACACTGCCCGGCCAAAAACAAGTCACCACAAAAAAAAAAGTCACATTCGGCCACCTTTAGCTTTGATCACAGCACCATTTGCTGTGGCATTGTTTCAATAAGCTTCTGCAGTGTCCAAAGATTTATTTCCATCCAGTGTGGCATTCATTTTTCACTACGATCTTGTATCAATGTTGAAGACTGTGAACACTGAGCAAAGCCTTCTCCAGCACATCCCAACTATTCTCAGTGGAGTTAAGATATGGATACTGTGGTGAAAATGACCATTCACACTCCTGAACCCCTCTTTCACCATATGAGCCTGATCCTGGGATTGTCATCTTGGAATATACCTGTGCCACCAGAGAAGAAGAAATCCATTGATGGAATAACTCATAAATAATAATTCAGGATGTTCATGTTTCAGCTAATCTCATTCTTTGGGCAGATAGTGTTGCTGAACCTAAAACAGAAGGAGTTGAGGTTGAAAGAACTCGTGTCACTTGAGACTTTCAAATCTCTTCTGGTAAATCTTGAGTCGAGGTCTTTGACCTGTAGATGTTTTACCTAAGTGTATTGTCTTGAAGTTGTTTTATTTTGAATGTAACTTGTGTGTAACCTGTATGTGAATGTTTTTGCCCCTGCCTCTTGGCCAGGACACTCTTGAAAAAGAGATGTTTAATCTCAATGGGTTTTTATCCTGGTTAAATAAAGATCAAATAAAAAATTATAATAATAAAACTGACAAACTGCATCAACCCCAGTTCTGTTTGCTTAGTTAAATCCAGGTGGTGGCTTTATTTTTGGCCAGGTCGTGTACATTCACTATTGTAATCAATAAATAAAAGCGAAGAAATAGTGTTCAGGACACGTTAATGAACACACAAAAGACTCATACATGTAAACACTAGGGGTAGTCAATATTAACAAAATAAATATCCAGATATTTAAATGGACTTTCTCGATAACGATGAAGTGATACTTTTGTAAACCATCAAAAATATGCAAACATGTGCTGGAAAATATTTCAATTAAGACTGCTGTGTCGTCAAAAAGATAACTGTCTTTAATAAAAAAGGAACATTTTTATACCTTTTATGAGAGGTATACACATCAAGTGTATTTCATTCATTCTTATTTTTTTTTATTTCTTAGTTTTTGCAGATTTTGTAAATTTCTTGATCTTCCAAACCACAATTTCGATATTGTCCTGTAGCCGATATATCGCCCACCTCTAAAACACGCCACAACAGATTATAAACACGGCCCATTTCCATCCATTGTCCCACACTCGCACTCACAACAAACACACTCTCATTCATCCTGGTCTGAACACCCGGAGGACACCTGTCCAAGCACAGAGAACAACATGCACACTGCCCAACTCAGCCTGGCAATCGCGCTACCTTCCTGCTGCGGCCAAGAGCACCACTGTTTACTTTCAAACCGTAGCTCCTGAAATAAATAAATAAATACATAAATAAAGGTGAAGTGAGGTGTTGTGTTCTAAGCACAGCATAGTAATAAAAGAGAATAGATTGCCGCCATCTAGTGTCACCTTTCAGTCTGTGCAGTAAATGAAAATATAGAAACTTTTGCCACATGTCATTTGATTGAAAATGTCTATGCATTTTTATATCTTCTATTTTTCACTTTTAGCTCAAAGCATAATATACAAGTGAGGTGAAAATAGACAAACTTTGATTCATAATTTAGTGCTAATTTTCATGAGAGTGTCTGTTTGTTATTTTCACACTGATTCTTTTCTTCATGCTATAGTTATGTGAATAACCATGTTAACATACTGTACACCTATTCAGCCTGTTCTCAATTGTATTGATGATTATAACTTGCCTTTCAAGACGTCTGTTAGAAATAGAAAGAAATAGAAATAGAAAGCTTTATTGCCTACCGAGGTATAAATTAATCTTTGGCTCTCCGGCACATAAAAACACAAAGACCAGGACAGTACAAACATGCCTAGTCGACCTAACAGATAAAAATAATAAATTAAAAGAAATAATGTTCTCGTCTCATTCTGTTCTTTTTTGTAAAATAAATTTCCCTCGACTTATAGTCCAGTGCGACTTATAGTCCATATACGTCCATATACTGTATATGTTTTTTTCATCTTCATTATGCATTTTTTGGCTGGTGCGACTTATACTCCAGTGCGACTTAAAGTCCGGAAAATACAGTAATTCCCGTTTATTCCCATGGAAATTTTCCAACATTGAAAATTCCGGGAATTTTGCAACCCTAGGAATAATTAGATATTCATTTTGAAAATGACTAATTTAAACATTGCTTTATATGTTACAGGGATGTTATAACAAAATTAGTCTTGTATGAAACAGTATCAATACTCTACTACAAGACATTATTTAAGGTTATCAATTATTGACCTAAAAAGATAATTATATTGTTCACTTAAGTTCAAAGTCAATTCATGTGTATCATTACATAAAATGTGTGGTTGTAGAAAATTGAAATAGCAAACAACATACAGTATATTCAATGTTGTATTGGATTGAATGAATCCTGTTGGATCCTTTTCTAGTGGCACAACTAAATTAAAATGTTAGTCTGAATCTTATTTTAGATGTGGTGGTTTCTTGTTGAAAATTAGAACATATGATACAAAACAATGAAAAGGCTATTAAATGATTGTGTCAATTAGATAATAATTACCGTATTTTCCGGACTATAAGTCGCACTTTTTCTCATAGTTTGGCTGGTCCTGCGACTTATACTCAAGTGCGACTTATATATTAATTAAGATGTTACGTTTACATACCAGATTCGTTGTTTATGCTGAATAAACATCAATATGTTAAGTTAGCATACTGTACACCTATTAGGCCTGTTGTTCTCTATTCTATTGTTATTATTATAACTTGCTTTTCAAGGTGAAATGTCTGTTCTTGGTCTCAGATTTTGTCAAATAAATTTCCCCTAAAAAAATGCGGTCATACCTTTTTTTTGGCTGGTGCGACTTATAGAACGGAAAATACGGTATGTGCTTTTTATGTCAAATACATCTCTTAATGTCAACTACATTTGTCAAACAATTACTACGACACCAAGGGCCACGACCACACATGAGGTTACCATAGTCCTACCTGTGGAGTTGTGACTCTGAAAGACGCCCCTGTGGTTGGCGTGGGTGGTCGCGGGTTGTTGTTTTGGGCCTGGGCTTGAGCCTGAGCTTGGGCCTGGGCTAAAGCCTGCTGAGGGACCATCACGAGCTGGCCGAGTTCTGTGCGTACCAAGACCATTCCTGGAGAGTCACAGAAGACAGTAATGAGAGTTACTTTCCAGCTGCAGGCTAAAACTCAAAGTGCATGAAAAGCAATAGCAAGGCGGAGATAATCGTTGGGTAACAAAAAAAGGAAGTTATTAATAGGGATGGGCAGATATATTGGTGCCGCAGATATATCGGCAGATATTTGCCTATTTTTCAAATATCGGTATCGGTCAGATTGGGAAAAAAATATCGGTGGGGGATTTTTCCATGTTAACTGCCTTTTCAACAGCACAGATAGGCATCTGATCTGACTGGGGCAACAGTTTATTCAAATGTGCTGAAATTATAACGCTTCATAAATAATCTCCAACACAAATTCACTAAAAATGTCCCCAAGAGGAAGCAGGATTTCAATAGCCATCATAGTCTCAAAAGAAATCTGAGTGAACCAATGTAACCAGCCAAAGTCATATTGCATTATCAATTTTTCCAATGATGAATTTAGGAACTTTACTCGGCACAAGAGGGTCATGCTATTGATTTTTAAATGTTGATATTAATATCGGCAAATATCGGATATCGGTCACAGCAGAGAGGGAAATATCGGATATCGATATCGGCAGAAAATTTTCATATCGGACCATCCCTAGTTATTAACAATTTATTTAAACATGACATGGAATATTTTCTTTTGACTTAAAGGGGCACTATGCAACTTTTAAAGTGAAAAATAAAATCCTGATATTTGTGCATATTTTAGTGACCCAGTGGGTATGGGTGCAGCATGGCACCTTTACTTTCCATTACAGTGGCCTCTATGATGCACCAGGGTCAATTGTTTTTAGGGTTTCTGAAACCTGTTTTTATGAAACCCCCTCTGTATACAGACCCTTTCGCTGCTTACATCATCAGTGACATCAGCTGGAGGCAGGAAGTGAGCAAGAGAAATAAGATTAAACTAAAATTAGCAATTACAAGTGTAAAACTACAACAAAAAAAATGTCGTCCTGTTGTGGCTTAAGGTGCAAGAACAAGAGGAACAACATTTGAGACGATAAAATAAGGTTTTATGTGATATTTCCAACAACAGTTAGACATTTGTTTAACATTACTATGACAACAGCTACAATGAAAATAGATAAGAATCTAGCTTTCCGCCTCCAGCTGAGCTCGAAATGTTTACAAATGAAAGGGTCTATATGAGATCATTTCCCAGTTCATTTCCACAAATGTTTTTCAAATGTGAACTGGTATTATTCATAAAAAAAACTTCAATGAAGAAATAATTTATTATAAAGTGATCTTATTTGACCTGCTTTGACTATAGAGCTAAAAAAAAAAAAAGACAGGAATGGAGGTTACGCTCACATTTTAAAATTGTCTGATGTCAGGGCAGATATCTCTGATGGTGGGCCAGAAGCCAATACAGAGTGTTTTTTTCTTTATCTATCTCTATATCTCCAAACAGAAAATCTATCACTGTTTAACCTGGTCATTATGAGAGATTATAGGCCACATAACTGTTTTGTCTGAAAGTCCTGAACATCTTCATGAGAATGTAGGTTCATGTTTAAACATTTAGGTCAAAATACAAATGTCAAGATCTTGAAACTGGGAAAAGAACGCAAGAATATCTGGCAACATAAACAAAAAGGTGTGCCCAGTCAATTCCAGTCTCAACACCTAGCTATCATGATAGTTGGATGAATACGTTCTAGAGTTACATCAAATCGAAAACCCGTCCAGTTGACAAAGATTGTATCTGGACAGCTTTATGAGAAAATGATTGGACATTATTGTACATTTGCCAACAGATGAACGATGAACTTGTGACAGGTTTCATGTGAGTTGGCAATTAATTACATATCAACAATAAACCAAGCTGAAGTGTTTGCATTTACCATCAAAGAATTTGTAGCATCCCGTGTCCACAATTCTAAAATATACATTTAGACAGAGATATGTTGACACAAACATTGGACACCCTCCATGAGCATTACAATTTAATAATAATACAATCATCATCATCATCATCAACCCAATGTTTTGATCATATAAACCTTACCAGGTGGGATGGTGAACCCAGGGGGCAGCTGTATTGTTGTTTGTTGTTGGGGAGGTCTGACAATCAACTGAGGGGTTACTATCCTTTGAGGTGAGGTGACTCCAGTACGGGGCTGTGCAGAGGTGACCACAGCTGGTGTAGGCGAGGGAGCTGCTGGTCTGGCCATACTAACAGTAGTAGCTGTAGTTACTGTTGTTAATGAGCCTGTCCCACATATAGATGTCTGTGCAGTCACTGAAACTCCACAGGGAGCAACTGTGGCAGAGCTCAGTGGTTGATTGGCTGTAGTGGTGGTGGTCGTGGCTGTAGCTGCTGCAGCTGTAGTTGTTGTTGTGGTGGGTGTGGTAATACAAGAGGTTGGAGAGTTCATGTCTGAAGTGATAGTAGCCTGACTTGACAATTCAGATTTAGAGAGAGAGACGTCAACATGGGGAGAACTAGAATCTATGACCCCTTTACTAATATGAGTTTCTGTGGAGTTGGCAGGTCCAATGCGGGCACCCCGCTCGACCAAAGCAGATACACTAGTTCCGTTTTGGGCTATGCTCGCTACAATATGATTAGGTAGTCTATGGAGAGCAATAGTAGGAGTGCCCCGGTCAAGAGCGATGGCAGACTGGTGTGCAGATAAGGTAAATGTGGACGTGTTTACAGAGGATGACACAGTCTTGGGCGAGTTAGGTGCCGCACTACTATCTTCCACAGCTGCCGTGCTGTTATTGCTGCTGCTCCTCCTCGTTGATACCGCGGCTCCGTTCAAAGTCTTTACCCGGGCAGAGACGCTCCTCCGCAGTGATGTGAAGCGCTTTCTTGGTGATACAGCTCCTGTCGAGGGTTCGCTCGCACTGGGAGAGGCCTTATGGCTCCGGTTGCCCGAGGTGCTGATGCTGACTGTAGATGTCAAAGTTGACACGCCAGATTCAGTCAGTGTTGTGATGGATGCTCCATGTGACTGTTGGCTGCAGATAGTGGCGTTTACTGAGGCAGGTGTATTGGATTGCTCTGTACAGTCCAAAGGGGATGCAATGGTTTTGTCTGGAGTTTCGCTTTTAGAAATGATATCCTGGCGCATCTCAGGTTTATTACAGCGTCCTTGTTGTTGTTGTTCCAGTGTTGTGGTACCTCCTGAAGCTGGTAGCGTTTTCCCCAAGTGATGGTTAGCATGTGGCACTGAGCCAGCGACTCCGCTTTCGTCCGCTTTACCCGCCTGGTTGCTTTGGCCTGCAAGCTGACACTCCAATGAGCCTACTAGGTCACTCACAGCTTTTTCATCCACCTCTGAAAAGAGCATATCTTCCAGGGGGTCGGAGGCGCCCGCCATCTCTGCTCACAGATAGCCGTTATATTTTACATGGCGCATGCGTGTTACCAGGCATTGTGGGAATGAGTTTTACGTCATTATATAAAGGGAGCACTGATCTTTCTGACCACTACAACTATGTAATTAATAACTTAACAGCATGCTAATACACGACACAAACGAAAAGTTTAATTCGAAACCAATAGAAAACTGTAAACAGTAAAGTTACAGAAGAGTAATCACCACTAATTAATACAAAGGTTACATTTTGTAATTCATAGTCACAGAGATTTGTAAAAGTGACGGTGTCTGTTTGATGCTTTTCAATAATTGTTCAAATGTGGTGAGTTGAAAAAGAAGGGAAAAACTTGGAAAAATGCTTTGTCCAAATTGGCATTACCCCCTCCTCCCAGCATGCTTTGCGGCGGCTGAGCGAAATGAAAACGGCCATGTCTTGGTTGAAATCACTTTAGCAGACCGAGTCAAACAAACCTGTGGCTAACTCTTCCCTTGACATAGTTTGCTTTGGGTGATTGAATCGCTACTGCTTTACTTGCAATACGTTTACTCGATTGTTTTTCTTTGAGGTTTTTGTACGTGTGTGTTTGGAGACACTGTTAACATGAGTGGAGGAGGGACACCTTACATTGGCAGCAAAATTAGCCTTATTTCTAAGGCCGGGATCCGCTATGAAGGCATTCTGTACACCATTGACACAGAAAACTCGACTGTAGCTCTTGCTAAAGGTAAGATGAACAATATAACGTTGTCAGATTGATGTAGTGGTTAGAATTGTTGATAAAATACCTGAATGTTTCATTGAGTCGTTAGCCGCTAAAGCTAATATTGCTCGAGTTTCCGTCCTTTGTTTACGTTTTGGTAAATCGCATGAGTGGTATGTTTACAGAATCAGAAGCAATTACTCACGCTTCAAATGCCATCGATTTTAGAAAATTTGATGGTACAGGGATTTTGAACATGGCCAAGAAGTGAAACAAAGCGGACTCGCCAGAAAGCAGATCACTCTTCAAAAAAAAAAAAAGTTGCATGTTTTTGTTTTTTTCACAGTTAAATCTTTTGGGACTGAAGACAGGCCCACTGACAGGCCTATTCCTCCGAGAGATGAGGTGTTTGAGTACATCATCTTCAGAGGCAGTGACATAAAGGATTTGACCGTATGTGAGGCACCCAAAGCCACTACCTCTCCTCCAATAGACCCTGCCATTGTTCAAGTATGTACTTTATAAATGTTACCAAGAGTCCTCCCCAAAAAAAAGAATTGGCATCATGTTTTCTGAACATTTTTTTAGTCTTCTCTTGGACCTCCTGTTGGTGTAACTGCTGCATCATCATTCCCATCTGCTGCTTCCTACACACCATTTAGCAGTGTACCTGTTGCACCGTATGGTCAGTTTGGAGTTGCTCATCAATTTGGGCCACCTGTTGCAGGTAAATAATGTCTGCTATCCTCACGGTTGGACACTCCCCGTTACTTACTAAGGTGTAGGGGCAAACGTCAGTAAGCAATTCATAAGAAAGCATGGGTGCAACTGCTAAAATATCAATCTAAACTAAAGGCACGACATACGAAGTTGTAGTTGTGACAAACCGCCGCAACAGAGCCACAAAAGTAAGAAACATGCTCCTAATGCTGGACTAACCACTAAATGCTTGCAGAATCCTCGTCACCGGTAACTACAAATAGTTTTCTCTGAGATTTATACGAGGATTTGAAGTTTTAAACATTGATTGCAGCAGTGTCACAATGCGAACTACTCGATATTTCCAACTACGCTAAACTTAACAACAGCGAGTCACAAACTAATTAACAGCAGCTGAATCATCACCTAAACAATCCTGAACATGTGCTGTCGCATTTAACTCATCCTAAACTTTTAGTGGACGCTTTAGAGAAGGAAAAAGAACAGGTTTGGTTTGATGTGACGGAGCTAAAAGGGTGTGAAAAGACTATGATATGGCATGTTTGCAGGATATTTAAATCGGGTTGACCTACCTGCGGCTTGTGGTAGTTTGGTCTCTGTTTGAGTGCAATCTGAGGACATTTGCATATTTAATTTTACAGATTTTGACAAGTGAAGTTGCTCGCACTCGCTCATTAGTGTCCTCTTGTGTTTGCCCCTTAATCAGACATGGCGGCTGGGGTTGCTGAGAAAAACGCGTCACTTACACCTCAGTCCGACCGTGGGGATTATGACTTGAATTTTAATATTAAAGTTTGTATCACATGAAAATGTATATGATTTATTCCAATACAGCTCAGACAAGTTCACAACTGGATGTTTTAACTAAAAGTTCAACCCAGGAACAAGTCAAACTGCCTCCGACTGCAGCCCCTGCTGCACCTGCCCCAGTAGGACAAAGGACTCGGGCAGTGACATCAGTGCCAAAAGGTCCCACTTCGTCCTCGGCTAATGGCGGCCAGAAGCCACCAGGCCTCTTTGAACAGAGAAAACGTAAGAAGGGATTACATGGTCCATCGTGATTAAACACAGAACAGCTTTTAGGACTGTGTAATATTGTTTTTTAAAAAAACACGCACACAATATTGGGATTACAATATTCTATCCGTTTCAACACTGTATCATCAAGACATGAATGTAACGTAAAATACATGTTTTATTTAATGGGCCTAAGCCTACTTATTCTTTTTTTTTTTCTCAGCTTTGCAAGTTCAGAAAGTGCCTGAGGCAGAAGAAAACCATGCAACTGCTGAAAGCCAGGATGCCAATATGCATCAGGCTTGTAAGTTTTTCTCCATTTGTCTGGCTAGTTCCCCTCATTATTTCCAATTCTGAAGATGGCATTTCACAGTGAAATATATAAATTTGTGATGCAAGCACCAAATTAGGCACAAATTATGTACTATTCAAGAAAAGTATGATATCCACTTGGAAAAACAAAATGGCTGCCAGTTTTCAAGATGGCCACCTAGTCAAATGCGCAAAAACAAAAAAAAGTGTTTTGAAGTTGAATGAACAGAAATGTATTAACGATCCAAACTTCAAAATGAATGTATTCTGATTGGAAGAACGCTATAGTGTGAATTGCATTCCAATGGACTCAAAATTAGGATTTTCGGAAGCTGTCTGTTCACCAATATTGCACCGGTTTGTTAATTTTCATAAAAGTGATGTCAAAGCACAACTGCCGTTTATTACAGAGGGCACACACTGCAGCAGAGAACAAGGGAAAAACTCCAGTCTCAAGGAAAGGAAACCCTTCCTTTGGTGGTCTTTAAATTCTGGCCTATGTCATTCAGACAAAAAACAGCGATGATGATCCCACGGTCTTCTGACTTGCTGAATTGGTTCATCTTTAGAGGGAGAGACTTGAGCATTTTGGGACAGCCCAGTGCTTTAAGTGGACCCTAACCCTTTTGTATAGGTAAATATAGCTCAATGAGTAGTGCTCTTGTTTTTGCATGCAAGAGTCGTAGGATCAAGACCTTGTGGGTTGTATTTTGCTGTGAGGTTGCCACAACCATATTCAAGGGATTTTATTGGCAAGAGGAAGTGATGTGGCTTTGGCTGGGAGCGTAGAGTCGGACAGCAGGTTTGCGACCTGCACTGGTCGCAAACTACAGAGTACGCAATGGAGTCTGACTGAGGGCGAAGTGACTGCTTTTATTTAGCCTACCTGAACCACACTGCAAAAAAGTCCACTTAAAAAAATAAGGAAAAAAAATACTAAAATAAGAAAAATAATACTTAAAACAAGCAAAATTATCTGCCAACAGAACAAGAAAATT
>OMNZ01056122.1:7217-32565 GCA_900303255.1 Lesueurigobius sanzi | reverse complement strand
GTAAAAATTACCTTAAAACTAGCAAAATTATCTTGCCTGACATTTTTATTTTAAGCAAAAATTACTTGCGAGTCAAAAATAAGTATATTTTGTCTTAATTTAAGAAATTATATCTTGCCAAGATTTTACTTTTTGCAGTGCAGAGCGCATCACTGGCTCTAAACTGAACAGTTTTGGTGCTTATATCTCAAAGTAAACGATTTGACCAGTTTGGGCTTAAGCCGTTCCACAAATAATAATGTGTTGTTCTTGTTCACAAAGATTCTTGATTAATCAGATATACTGAATTGTCAATGAAGGACATTTCACTTGAAAATTGATTAATTCAAATGCAAATATAAACTAATTTTGGATGTGATAACGCATGCAGTGCTAACCATAAAACTAGAAAAATAGCAATTTGATTGGATCTACAGATAGAAGTGGGTGAAAGAAAATCCACTCCGATATGTATAATGGCACTTCGGACAGTGTTTGAAAGTGTTGACCCTTATTTGTTGTAGCTGCTGGACAGGCTATACGCCATGCTCGTGGAAAAGGAAACCGCAGCAGAGGCAGAGTAAATATGCGTAGAGATGGTCCTATGAAGTTTGAAGAGGATTTTGACTTTGAAAGTGCCAATGCTCAATTTCATAAAGATGATATTGATAAAGAACTGCAAAACAAGCTTAAACTCAAAGGTAAGCAGTTGTTGAGCCAGAATTCCTGTTCATGTGTAGTGCTATCGACCAACTTTTGTGTGCTTACCCACAGATGATAAAGCTGTTGTAAATGGAGAGGAGTCTGTAGACTCTGAACATGTACCTAATGAGGGAGCAGCTGAGGAAGAGGCCATCATCAACACTTGCTACTATGACAAGTCCAAGTCCTTCTTTGATAATCTGTCCTGTAATGACTTAAGGTATATCCATTTACTAATATTCGCCTTGCATACAAAATTATTTAAGGTTAAGAATATGATCTGATATAACAAAGCAGTAGCATTATATTATTGTATATTGTGATTATTGCTAAAGTATCTCCTCTGAAAAGGAGCCATGATCATTTAACTGGTTCATAATGTCCATGCACACACATGCATCAGTGCAGTTGAACAAATGGAATTTGTCTGTGAAAAGAACAGCAAATTGGACTAAAATCATGGAACAAATGCAAGAAAAGTCTGACCTCTTTACCAAAATCGTGAGGTTTTGCGGTGTAGAGGATGTAGTTACAGGCATTTGAAATCTAGTACTATTGTGCAATTATTTAAATTTGCTTGAAATTAATTTGCAGCAACATTTACCCATTTGCATGTATTTACTGTATATATAATTTTAATAATGTATGAATGTATGATCTTTCTCTTTAAGCAAATCGGGAGAAGGCGGATTTTCTAGGTAAGTGATTTTTTACGTGATGTTGAAGGAGGCGTCATACATTTCTGTAGTGCTTGTTATTGTCATGTGCTGCAGTGTGGTAGGCCTACATTTGGCACTGAATAGATTTGTGTAACCATAGTGCCTCCTTTAACATGAAATATTTCAATTTTTGGTCATTACATAAAGAATTAAATTGATTCTTTTGTTCAAGTGTAAGGGGCCGCAGGCCAAACTGGGCAGAGGAGAGGCGTATGAACACAGAGACCTTCGGTATTCCTATGAGGCACAGGGGTCATGGTGGCTTTCGTGGTGGCTTTCGTGGCAGGGGAGGTTTCGTGCCTCGAGGGGGACGTGGACGTCCCGCCAGTCGGGGCTTTTTTGGGCCTCCTCGTGGTGCCCCACCTGGGTTCAGAGGGGGATACAGGGGAGGAAGAGGACGTGATTTCTCAGATTTTGAATACAGGGTAAATGAGCCATTTTGGTAATGGTGTGGATTTCTTTTGTTATTCTGAATGTGTAACTTTTCCTGTCTTCCAGAAGGATAACAAAGTGGCAGCATAATTCTTCCAACAATCCACAAAGAGAACCCTTTATGACCCTTTTTTTGTCACTTGAACTTCAACTTTGGCTATGTGCCCCTATTGCTCATAAAAGAGCAAAATGTTGAGACTGAATCTTGAAAAATGTTTTGCATCTGTTTGTGTTCTCTTATGAGGTTATAATGTAAGAACTGCTAGCGTCACGCTGTTGCTGTGATCAGATCACATGTTGTGATCAATAGCTAGGTTTATTTTTATTCCATGTAAATTTGTGTCTCGAAGCCAAATTAACAAAATACTCCCAAACTTCTGTGATTCACGAATGTATATGTTGCTTATCTATTTTTGTGAATATCACATTGATTTCTAATTTTAAAGATGAGCTTTTTTTTTTTTTTTTACCCCTTGAACTTTTGTAACGAGATGTTGTCTATCATGTTTGTATATCTGCGCTCTTGTGAGCGTGTCATGTGTGGCAACCTAAAACATGAGTGTTTTTCCATGCATATAGCATTGACGCTTTATTTTGTCAGGAGCATTTTTAACACTGGTATGTAGCAATATACCAATCCATATTGTAAAGGATACATCTTATTCAACAATTCAATTTTTTTTAATCACTCTGCACCTAAATTGAATATTTCAGTCCAAAGTAACCTGAGGAAGTTGCATGTTCAAATCTTGCTGAACCCCACAAAAGAGACAGTGATACAATATTGTATTATTTTGGTTACACAACATCAACTTACTGTTTTATACTCTTCACACGTTTAAAGCTGAGCTACCCTTTTGATCCTTTTTTTTGGTTTTCTTCTCAAATTGACAAAATTAACAGAACACAAATGTTGATTGTTGAGCTGCAGTTCAGATGTTGCTGGCAAATGTGAGTCTTTTTCAGTAGACTTTTATTTCATAATTGATCACTTTTAATTGAGCTGCCTTAGGTGAACAAATGGACAAGAACTGGACAAACAGTTACTCCTTTTGATTGCAATTACTTGCTCTATTTAAATTTCAGGTAAACTTGACAGCACTTCACTCGTATCTGCTTACTCTGAATTGCAGTGAAAACTGAACTTGACAACTGGCACTGCGTATAGGGAAATTTTGTATGTATTTGTATGTTTTAGTAATTTTGCAGCGGGGACAAAATTAATGTTTTCATGTTTATTACCCCTTCACTGGCTTGAGAACCAGATTGAGTTTTTACATAAATTTGTAAAATATTGTTGGCTCTGTTTCGTTTATTTCAGCGTGTAATACTTGGTTTTATGATGATTTAGGTTTGTTTGCCAAATTTCTAAGTGAAACATGCTAGTTAGGGGTGGTTTACATGGTTTGGTATATCCGCAAGATGGCGCTGACATTTTACTTTCATCGGTCTGTTTTACGGAGGCATTAAAATGGTCTGTATTTAACATCAGAAACCTTGTACAACCTGTAAACAGACCCATTGCAACTTCAGACTTGACTGAGCGCTTCCTACATTGTTCCAAACTTGTTTTTACATGTAATATATATAATAAAGATCAGTATGTTGAGTTGATATACTGTGAGAGTCCAGTAGCTGGCGCTAGGTATCAGACTGCCTCGGTTATCTTTATGCTAAACCGTAGAAGAAGAGCGTTCTTGCAACAAAAAATGTCAACATGTCTATCGTTTTTGTGCCGAAAAAACTGCGAGGGAAGGCGAGAATTAGCCAAGAAACAATACAGCAAGTAGGTCATGTTTTGTGTGCAGAAACTGGTTGTGGGTGATGGTGTCTTGATCTGTTTTGTTTTAGCTACTAGATGAGAACGACCAGTTAGTGAGGTGTATCACAGAATATATGCAGAAGGGAAGAGCTGTGGAGTGTGTCCAGTAAGTTATAGTTTAGACATGAGAAGTAAATGAATGTCTTGTGTTTTAGTCACGTCTTGTTTCTTACGCCAGGTACCAACAGATCTTGCACAGAAACATAGTGTATTTGGCGACTATAGCGGACGCAAGTTCCAACGCAATGCCTCCTGCTTCGTCTTCAAAGGTAAAGGCAGGCCGATGGGTGTAATATAGACCTATGTGACTAAATGCACATACCACATACATTGGTATATTATGAGCTGGTTTGCTACTTTTTCAGGAGTCGCATGACGAAAGCTCACCATCCAACACCAACAGTCTCGAGGACACAGCATTGGGTGATCGTCGGGTGGATTGACTGGGTGTGAAATTGATCATGTATTCAATGTTTTTTCCGAATGTAATGTTTTTGTCATAATGAAAGAAAAAAAAAAAACACATTTGAATTGCTAATAAATTTTATTCATTTTTTGCATTGCTGGTACACTTGTAAAGATTGTTGCCAGCTCAAGAGAACAACAAGCAACATAAGCCAAGCAGTTCCCCTTCATATCTTCTATCAGGGCAACGCGTTTTTGTTTTGTTTTTACTGTAGAAGCAGCAAGTAAACCATTTGACACAGCTGAGAAGCTAACTGTTACCGGCCCGTGATCTGTAAAGGTGTGTTTGAAAGACTGCAACAGTTTGGGAATAACACGGACAAAAGCAACAAACCCAATATCTTGATTGTGCAAAGCACATTAACTATAAAAAAGATATATATTTATATGTATATACAGCAAACAATTCTCTGTAAACATGTGTTAACATAGTTTTCTGAAAACATGGTGTCTTCTCATAAATACAGGCAACATTGGCATCTGCAAACATCACAATAGATAACATTCTGGGTGCTTAAATTCAACCCATTGCCATATAGAAAGAAACTAAAGAAAAGGGATCCAAAACACCCTCATCACACTATGTTGTAGTGTTTAGCATGGCATATTTGGTAACTTTTATATCAGATGGTATATTTCAACTCTTATGAAAATGTGCTTTTCACATATTGGGAGGTGAAAATGTTTTATGTAATATGCCTACGCGAATAACATACAGTAATGGTATAACATGTAAGAAAATACAAAAATAAGATTAATACTGTCAATTATACAAGAAAATATTGTATTATTCAAAACATCTATGGGAGTTAGTGTTAATCTCAAACAAACTACCAACTGTAGAAACAAACCAAGTGTAAAGTCTCCCTATGCTTTGTCCACTAAGGTTTGCGACTTCACTCTTTCATCTCTTCAGCACCAGTCATGTTTGCAATGCTTTGGTTGGAAAAATATTCTGCAAGTGCTATTAATACCTACTTGGCACACAATTACTGCTTTAAATCTGGTTAAATGTTGAAAAAGTAGTGTATTCTTCTCAAATTACACCGCCGCAGTGACTTACTATATTTATGCTGAGCCTGCTCAAAGCTTTTTTAAAAGAAAGAACTAAATATTTATATGTCTTTTTAGTATTTTACAAGCTATGAAACAGTACATGCTAGCTGTAGTCTGGGTCATCTTTGTGAGATTTGGCAGTTACAGCTATGTTGACACAGTATATAATGGGCCCAAATGCATTCCTGCCCCTCTTCAATCCACTCAGTGTAAATTTAGCTGCAGAAGGTGCAGGTCTCCAGCTCTTGTCTGATGAGATGAGCTTGTCAGCTCAACAGACAGAGAAATGACCATTAGCCTCACTACTGCTAAATATGATTAAAATATGGCAGTTCAAGAAAAGTAGGTGAAAGTTGTAATGCATCTGCTTGGCATGGACAAGACAGCCAGTCTGCATCATTTTACTTGACAGGTCATCCATGCACGTTTCAAATTTGGGTATGGGCCATCAAGTGTACTCCAACAAGGATGTGGTTCACAGATCATCAGAGCTCCAGGCTCTCACCAGTTCTCCAGTCCAGACCACTTCGTCATTAAGACTGCTTTTAGTACTGGTGGAGGTAAGAAGGCCTGTGCTCATGTTTGAGGGGAAACGATTTAAAGCCCTTGGTCATGTGTTTGTGTTGTTGTTGTTGTTGCTGTTGCTGCTGCTGCTGTTGTTGTTGCTGCTGCTGCTGCTGCTGTTGCTGCTGCTGCTGCTGCTGCTGGGTGAAGGGAAAGCCAGAGGAGATGCCCGTGGCAGAAGAGCAATCACTGGCAGTGGACCACACAGGCGACTGAAGCATCTGCATCGAATCACTCCACTGTGATGAAGGCGGCATGTTCATCTGGTACAAGGAAGAGCTGGGATTGGGCATGGTATTGGTATGAGTGTTGGAGTGTTGCCAAGGTGCTTTGGGTGGCCAGGTTTTAGTTTTGTCCTGTAAACAAAATGAAGAAAAAGAATACACTTAAAACTACAGTATATGTGAATGATTGTGTTGTCCGAAAAGGGAAATGTACCTGGTTATCATCCCCAATGTGGTGAAGAGGTGGTGACGGCAACGTGCAGACTTCCGAATCACCACAGCTGTGTTTTCTGGAGACAAACAGTTAACAATTTGACTTCATAACAAAGGTACTTACTTATTAGGTTTGAAAGACTATATTGAAACACACCTTCTCTGCTTAACTGCAGCCACTAGGTCTGGGCCAGAAAACATAGAGAACAGACTGTCCCCATTGGCTGAGGATGTCTCATCACTGGAGCTTGCAGAATCTCCTTGATTGGTGGACCAACTACTATTTACAGTGTCTCTGCAGAGAAAAAAGATTGTCTAGTACAGAGAAACAAAGGGTTGTGTCCCATATGGATACAAACGTTGCAGTAAGTTGCTTATTTTGCAAGGAATAGTTTTTGTCACAAACACAGAACGTTGTCTCACCGCGGTAGCACTGCTATCTTCTCTATAGTGTGTGGCAAGTACTAATAAAATGCTTGCCTGATCCTCAGCCTAGACGCATTGCCTAATGCACTCACTGCGTGGTCCTAACTTTGCACTGCAAGCTGCAAGAGATCTGGATGTCTTGCGTATAATCCATCTTGGAAGGCTGGAACTAAAACATCCGGCTCAGATCAACAGGTGTGTCAGACTAATCACGTGGCTTTAGTGCCATGAGTGGACAGCTTTTACATAACCAACAACAAGCTCTTTTATCAATACTAATTACCTAATACCTACACGAAGATGGGAAAAACATGAGGTAGTTATGCTGCTGTGGACTTAAAAACACAAGTATAAAAAAAAAAAAAAAAATGTTATTGCATTATTATTTAGCTTGGTTTTCAGACTTCAGACGGTCATTAGCTAATACAAGGTGCACGTGATCTAATCCGCAAAAACCGCCTACCCACCAAAAGTCTGTCCTCTTTCCCAACAATTCAATCAGGAGCCTTTTCACAATTATTTTTCTGTGCTAATGAAATTTGCACTGTAACATCCATCTGGCTTTTGCCAAGTTAGTCTGGTCAGGTGGTGGCACTGGGTGAAAAAAATCCAACTTGCAGTTCACCATTTAAATCATGACAAACACAGTGCAAATTACACAAATTTACACCAGAATGGCAATACACTGGGAACAGTAGACAATGCTCTTAGAACATCACAGTTTATCATCAGACAAAGTGTTACACATAATTACACGTGTAACACACATTCATGGCCTATATTCCGGTACATACCCCTCGTAGTATTCTGGGTGTGACCAGGTCCTGTGCTGTTCATCAGTCATTGGCCAATTAGTGCGACTGTTGCTGGGGCGACGAATGTGCTGCACTTGCCTTTTCTGCTGCATGGCCTGACTGACACCAGCCACATAACGTGCAAACTCAGGATCAGAGCCCACTGTGCAGACAAAGAGAACAAAGGCAACTATGACTTTTTGGTTCCCTCAGCTATTCTGTTTATATGTTCCTGGAGCTCAATCTTTTGAGCCATGACATTGTTCAGTAAAACAGAAAAGGCAACAATGAGTCAACTGAACACAATACTACTTAAGTACTGAGAATTATTCCAATTATACTGAGAATTAGTCACAAGGCTATTTTTCATCTGTAGTCCCATTTCATAATCCATACAGTTTTTTTGATGAAAATTAAAGGATATTCCCACAGTATCAGCAGCATGGTAGGAACACTGGATACTTATAAAATGGAAGAGAAAACAGCTTAATGAGCAACAAACAAGATCAGTTTCCCTTTCCAGCACGTTAGAAGATCAGAAAAATTAAGAAGCCAAATTTTATTTTGAGTCAATCTAATGTTTGCAAAGACATTTTTGTTACTTTATTTTAATTTCACTGATGGGAAATTGTTTTTGACAAGAGAATTGTGCATACATTGTACAATTCGCATGTGCCAATCATCAAAAATAATTAAAACATAAAGAATTTAAAAATAGAAATTATTGATCACTCACCTGCCGGATCAAATGGCAGAGTGTCGCCCAAGACGCCAAAAACTCCATCACCTTGGTCCCTGTTGGGCCAAGTGTTGTTGCGGGGTCCTTGAGGCTTTTGACCTAACATTTCGTTCATCACACTGTCCATATAAGTACTGACCAGGCCCAAACTGTACAAGTCTGAGCTAAGGTCTGGCAGTCCATGAGAGCCCCATTGCCCAATGGGGCCCAAAGGCGAGAGTCCTCCGGGTGGCCCCTGTGTAGGAGGCTGCTGCCCAGAAGTGCCCATCCACTTGCTCGCCACTCTCTGCTGGGCTAAGGGCTGAGGTGGAGTTTGTTGAGGAGGATGTGGAGAAGCAGACTGCTGTTGGCTAATGGGCTGCAGAAGGTGCTGGTAATATGGCAGTGCCTGTGAAGATGTCTGTTGAGGGCCGGCAGCCTGTTGTTGCTGCTGTGTTTGTGAAGGGACCGGCTGTGCTTGGGTCTGTGGCTGCTGTTTCTGGATTGGTGTTGGGGGCCCACCCTGTGGCTGTGACTGAGACAAGCTCTGCGTAGGTTGGAGTACACTGTGAGAGACAGAGTGAGATGTTGATGGAGCTCCGCTGGGGGGCTTTAGCTCAGCTGGGTTTGCAGAGGCCACAGAGTTTCTTCTTTTCACTAGGGGTGAGGCCTGCTGGGATTTGCCCATATTAAATCCTGAGAGAAAGTCAATGACATCCTGCATCTCTTGGTCAGTGGGCAGATTCATTCCCTGGTCTTCAGCCACAGATCCATTGGCCAGCTGGATTTGTGTGGGGTCTAAGACACAGGGGAGGGTCCCCATTGGCAGGATGCTTTGAAGCCTTCCATCACTGTTGACCAAATTCTTTGTCTTATCTTCAGAGCTACTATGTGTTAGCAGGCTGCGAGAAGGGGTATTAGGAATAGAGTAACTTCCTCCGCTACTCGAGCTAGAAGACACCTTTTTGGTGAACTTTGATGTCAGCTTGGATATTGTTTTTGGCAGTCCACTGGAGGCCTTGGAGCTTGTACCCGGGGGCAGTTCTGTTTGACTGCTATATTCCGGACTCTCACGCTGCAGCTGAATCTGGATAGTCGGCAGTGCTTGCTCTCTTGGATGGAGAAAAATATATGTCATTTACTAGTCACCACTATGTATGCTTTGAAAGAAAAAAGGCTTAAAACATACTTTCTCTCCTTCCATCTCTTGATGTCAAACACTGCAGTGTACAGGACATCTACAAGACCAAGAGTTTTCTCTGGATCCAAGCTCCTCTGAAGTAAGGACATGGTAGCTGGGTCCTCCTTGAGGCACCTTTAGTTATATCACCAATAGATGTTTTATTTATTGATTTATTGTTTATTTTACAGAGACAGATACATAAAACATATATACATAAAACTTACCATGTAGAGGGTACTTGCACAAACACCTTAGATCCCTCCAATGTGATTTGTGGAGCATAAGCTTCTTTATTTTCAATCTGGGCAGTGTCCACAACCACCTGTGAGATTACACATTTACAAAACCTTGTTCATCTGAATTTATTAACCTTTTCCTTAGGGATTAATAACGTTTTAACTCATCTCATTAGGTTAACATTTGTCAATTTCATAATGCTTTAAAGATTGAGTTTTCAGAGTAAAAAGCTAAAAGTATACAATTATCCACTTATCCAAAAGCTTCTTCAAGGCCTTTGATCAGCATGGGACGAGTCACTGGATAGTCTATTGGCTGCTGGCACCATAATGTATTGTGTCTCTTAAAGTGGCTTTGATTTCGCTATACAGATGGGTCACTTACAGTGAGGGTAGGAGAGAGCAACTATTTCCTGAAATACAGGAAGTTACACCATTGTTATTATTTAAAAAAAAACAGTGTGTTCTTGGAAAATGTGATGTCACTGGAAGCCAATGCAACCAAGTGAGAGAAGTGTCAAATCTTCATAGTTTTCTAGCGTTTTCTTTTTTTTTCAATTATACTGTAGATATAATAGGAATCTGGTGACGATAGAGAATTATGGTCTCCAACATAGCATATGTACAAACATATATGGATCTCAAAGAAAACACAAGCATGAATGAAACTACTTACCAGACCAGCTTGGGCAAACAGAAGCTGGACAGCCGTCTTGCAGGCTCCTCTCCAACTAGATGGGCAGACTTGATTAAGAACTTCTGTGACAGGAGACTCATTAGGAGTCACACCATTTTGGCCCAAGACATCCTTTAGGAGCTGCAGCATCGTATGCTAAAGGAACAAAAGATTCAAATAGTTACCTGCAATAGTCAGTTACTTGCAAAAGTGACAATTACACGATTATTAAACACTGCTGGTAGACTTTGGGTTAGGCCGCAGTTTTGATACTGAACTAATACCAACACTGTTGCTGAAAGATCAAATGTAGCATGTGTGATGCATAGCATGTGTAAATATTTATAGATACTTATCTTAGATGGCAGGCAATGACATGTAGGGGCTAAACCTTTTTAAACATTGTATGACTTGTAAGCATCTGTTTGAACAGAAATCAAATTGACCTGAACAAAAATAGTCTTTTTTGTATATTGGTATTGAATTGTTGACTGCTTCAAAATTCTAACTCCTTTTAAAAATGTTTGCGAAAGATGCACTCCATCACAACGTAACATTTGAAATTAATAGGAGATTGAGGTTGGACATGCAAATGTGGGGTTTCCTTTACTACATTTATTTATTATTTATTTATTTAGCTTGAACTTGTATTAGACCTGCTGTGGGTTAGATGGTGATGGTCCCTATTTTCTACCTACAGTATATTGTTTACCAGCAGAAATGGCAGAGACGTACGGCATAAACACACCATTTTAAGTTTAAGGTTTTCAGCTGAAGACTCATTAAAAGAAACTCCTTTAAGGAAATGTGAGCCAATCTGCACTGGGATGGTTGGGAGCTCACACTGGATTGGCTGGGAGGCGTTTTGTATCCTGCCCGCCTGCTGAGCCTCTGCGTCACTACAGCAGCCCTGTTTACAAAGATGAAAAAAAGAAAAATAGGTTTAAAGACAAAATAGATGGTGCCAAAATAGAACACAGTGAGTTTATATTATTATTATTATTATTAATTGTTTTTCTCCTCAAAACAAGTCAGTATTCCTTCTGATATAAAAAGAAATGCTTGAGGGGCATGTAGGATTGATCTACACTTCCAAATCACTAAATGTACATTTTCTTCATATTCTGTCTCAAATCTGTTACACTGCGCAAAGCATAGGTCTGAAAAATGTGCTCGAGTTCCACTTTTTGAGTTCGGGAGCGGAAACATGGCAGTGGGCTGCCGCGGTATGCAGTGTGTCTACAGCAGCACATCTATCCATCATAAACAAGCTGCAAATTGTGGTGTATATCCAGTCTTACAACTCCAAGTGAATTAGCACATAATTCTGTGATTACAATCCATAAAGTGTGCTTTATGAAGACACAAGAAGCAGCAGTCTATTTTTTTCACAAATAGCTGCCTGAAATGTATAATATTCTTCATAGTAGCAACAAGAAGTTAACCTGGAATGTAAGCAGCAGAGTTTTGAGTTGCAGGACGAGCACATAATCTATCCCACACACTGATTTAAAAAAGGATATTTGATTGACCAATTCAACTTGTATCAGGTTTTGACAGAAGGCAGACAACACAGAGAGAAGCCAAAATATATAGCCTGTGTACCAGTGTTGGGAAGTAATGACGTTAGTAACAGCATTTGATTTTCCAGTATAATTAGCTACTATCTTCAGTGTTCTGTTTCTGTCTAAGTAACACAGGTATTTATTTTATTATGGGTCATAGAGGAGCAGCTGTTGTGAGAAAGAGCATGACTGGAGCAGCAGAGACGATGATTGGGTGACAGAGTGATTGACTGTGCAGGGGACCAAACAGAGGTGGTGTTTGGTTTATGCACCAAACCCGGGTGTCCAAAACCGTCTAGTCCAAAACTGGAACAAATTCACACAGTTGGATTTTACAGATATACTGTATTTCACCATTTGACGATTTGTTTGAACTTTTTGTGGTTTTCAAGCAGTGTCATTAGCCTGTAAATGTTCTAACAGTCAGGTCAGTTGCTTGCTGCAGTGCATTGTAACTTTTGTGTCGGTGTCTGGGCTCTGGTTGGGCATAGAGTGAAAGTGATCACTGATTCTGAAAGTTATTGGTGATTATGTGGCTAAAACAGGCATATGTTAGAATAGAATAGAGTAAACTTTATTGTCCCCGAGGGGAAATTTGTCTTGTGCACAGTCCTACATTGTTGCTTAAAAGACAATACAAAAAATATATGAAAAACTACATTTAACACACATTCATGTTTACTCCAACGAGCAGCAATGAGTGTTTTCAAGCTCAGTAATTACTTTGCCCAGTAGCTAGCTACTTTTCATCATACTGTAACGGAATTACCAATGCAGTTACATTTGGGAGAAAAGTAACAAATAGCTGTAGCCAATTACTGAATGTTCCCAACACTGGAATCACACGTTACCTTCTCACAGTAAAGGAAAAGGCTAAGCACTTATAGTGCTTAACTTATAGTTGCAGGAAGCATCATCACAACATTATCAAAACAGTAAACAAAAGAATGAATATACCTGTAAGGCGGTCTCAATAGACTTGGGGCTGAGGTGAAAGCCTGCCTTCAAAGCATACTCACTATGTCCCAGGCTTTCCAGTGCTGCTTTATAAGCCTGAAATCAATAGAAATCCAACTAGTACAGTAAATAATGATGGGATAAGTTGGTCTTGGTGGTTTTCTATACCTGCAAAGCATTGTCAGTCTTCATGTTGAGATCCTTAAGCTGGTGCTCAGGAATAGTGGTGGTGTTTGAGCAGAATAGTTGCTGAACCTGGATGCCTGCCAGGCAGCCGTCTCGGCCTCTCTCTCTTAGCCTTGCTGTGGCCTAAGAACATAACAGACCAAAATGTTCACATAAAAATATTCTATTTACAACTTATAACAGACATGATTCATACAAACAGATAATAATAATAATGATAAATAATAAACTATGGGGAAAAAGGGTATACAACTTTATGGAGCTATAAGGCATGCATAAAAATAGATTAAGATAGAAAAAAAGCAATATGGCAATTGAGATATTACAGAGTGAAACCCATATGAAAATGGCCAGTGGTTGTGGGGCACCCACCCAACCACTGTTGCATTCATACCTCAGTGGCACCTCGCCATGAACGAGAGGCTTCGTCCAGCTCTGTAAGGGGTGCATGGTCAGAGCTTTGTGAGCGGATATTGGCACAACGCTCTTGGGCCTGGGCCAGAGCTTCTGCCAAACATGACTGGGCCACAGGCTGGACCTTCTGTAAAGCCTGTGAAAGAAACTGAAAATGGACCTGCATCACTGTGAGGAAGCACCGCCCCAGCACCTACAAAAAACAAACACAAAACAACACTTTTTAATGACAAATTTCGAGAACACAATAACATGCACTGAGCACCTCCCCTGGGTAACCCATAAAACAGGGGCAGGTGGTAATGATTTGACCTACTTGGGTCACATTGTGGTCCAGTGCCTTTCCGTTTAACGCAGCTCAGAGCACGGACACACACTGTTGGTGAGCCACTGAGTCTGACGTCATGATGACAGGCAGACCGAACCAATCACAGTGCAATGTGAAGCATCAGAAATAGTAGTGACATAGTACAGTAATCTCTTACAGGTGATATAAAGCTACCCAGTGCATAATAATAATCCTGGTAAATCATAAGTGAGATCTAGATTAGATCTAGAAAGTAAGAAATACAATATACTATAATATATACTACATATACTACACTTACACACTGCCACTAGTTGGGTCGACCTAAAGGGGCAGTCGACCTGAGAGCGGCACTTAAGGTCTGTGTGAATCCAGCCGCACCATTTTAGACCGGTCCAAGGAGTCGGTCTTAAGAGCCGCACTCGGATCAGCTCAAACAGGTGGTCTCACTCTGCACCAAATCATTAGATTTAACCAACACATATCAGGCCAGGTCATGCTGTGGGGGCCAGATTGAAGGGCCAGGTGGGCCCCCGAGCCTTAGTTTGCCCACCCCGGTCTAGAAACTAACATTAAGTCAAAATAATATGTTTTTTTTTTAAGAAAGGAGCTGCTGGGTCACTATTGTAAAATACATTTAACACATGTAAGTGTCAGAATAATAGTAGTGTGTGAACTTTAACGTTTAAGAATCCAGATTTGTTAAAGTTTACACTTAGTGAGAATTGAGAATGGTGTGACAACACAATATCAAGTCTATCCTGGGTGGTGGAAAGCAATGTTTGTAGCCACAGTTTCCCCTGGAGTAGACTGACCCAAGCGTGGCAGCGAACATCTTCAGCAACGGACCCTCCGACCACCAACAACTCACACAGGCAGGCATTGGGTGAAGTGTCTTACCCAATGACATATACAACCAACATACTAACATACAGTCTGCCGTCAGCCAGGATTCGAACCCGATCTTACAATGTTCATGCTCAGTATTTAAGATAATTTATTATGTCTGAATGAGAGCACGGAACCGTGTGTGGAATGCTGAGTGAACAATAGCTTTCTATCTCACTTGATTAGACTTTTTCACACATTACACTCAGATCCTGACACAAGCTTAACACAGAGCGTGAGAATGCTGCTCGAGTTGGGAAACTCTGAATAATGGAAACAGGTTTCTGACAGCGCACCGGTAAGAATGTTAGCACTGGAGCTAGAAAACAGGTCATACAAATTAATATGATAAGGAGATGTGAAACAATCCCTTGTGAGGTGAACTGAGACACTAGAGCAGTGTTTCCCAACCAGGGGTACGGGGACCCCTGGGGGTACGCGAGAGGTTAGCAGGGGGTACTTGAAATAATTTTACACAAAAAAAAAAATGAAACAAATTGTAGTTTTGATTATTATGGTCAAAGAAAAGAGATTTAAAAACATTTAACTGTAAAGAGTGAGATTTTGAGAGTATTTAGCGTCTTTTACCTGATAAATTGGGAGTTTTTGGCATTCACTTTCTAACTAATCAACAAAACCATCGAAGCAGGGGGTACTCTGAGCATAAACAAAAGGCCCAAGGGGTACGTGAGACAAAAAAGGTTGGGAACCACTGCACTAAAGCAAGCTACTTAATTAAACGTGAGCCAACTTGGGGCGACAGTGGCACAGATGGTAGAGCGGGTCGGCCTATGATCGAGAGGTCGGGGGTTCGAATCCCGGCTCCTGCAGCTGCAGACTGTCGTTGTGTCCTTGGGCAAGACACTTCACCCACAGCCTGCATGAATGTAGTGAGAGTGTGAATGTGTGGTGGTGGTCAGAAGGGCGCAAATTGGCAGCCTCGCTTCTGTCAGTCTACCCCTGGGCAGCTGTGGCTACAATAGTAGCTTACCACCACCAAGTATGGAGTGAAAGAATAATGCCATGTAAAGCGTCTTTGAGTGTCCAGAAAAGCACTATATAAAACCAATGCATTATTATTATTATTATTAACTGTAGTTTTTTGGGGGATGACAGTGGCACAGATGGTAGAGCAGGTCTCATGACCAGAAGATCGAATGTGGCTTATTTATTCGTTCACAGACACAACAAAAGTATACAACATAAACAATTAACTTAAAAACTGTAATGGAGGCCACCCAAAACCCTCAAGGGGCTTAGCACGTCCTGCAGGTGCACACTTATGTCGTTTTGTCCTTGGGCAAGACACTTCACTTACATTGCCTAGCGCTTTGGGCCATATGTGTCACATGAAAGCGCTCTACAAGTAAGATTCCCCTTTCCTCTGGACTCTCAGCCTAAAAGCCTGATGAATTTGGTCAAATACATATTTATAGTAATTCCAAAGTAAGTCAGAGTCAACAGTGACTAAAAACTAAACCAAAGTTATGAGAGTAATGTACAGACTCACCTCCACATCCTGCAAACTGAAGTCATTCTGGTCTTTGAAATTGGCAGCCCCGGCGCTCAGCTCCATGAGCATTTTGGCGATCTCTGGTTTTATTGCAGCAGTCAGCCTGCTGGCCGCCTCCATGACATGTTCCTGCACGTCCTTCAGTTGCATAGCTGCTTTGGAATAATGAGAGTTCCTGAACACACTGCTAAACAGGTCTGTGAGAAAGGCGCTGGCCCGGCAGAACACATTGAGAGCATCCAAGTATTTTGAGATGCCTTGTTGAATATCAGCAACTGCAGTGGTAGCACTGGAAGGTGGGTGGCAGCTGCCAGGCCCCACCCCAGTTCCCATGGTTGAAGAGGCTGAGCAAGTGGAGGCGAGGGAGGCGCTCAAGGTCCGGCTCAGTTCAGGCATCTGGTACTGCTGGTGCTGCTGCACTTTCTGCTTGGACCCGCCAAGCAAAAAGCGTCGCTTGTAGTCCATTTTATTTTCCTGCGCACTACAACAATACATAAGTGGTGCAACAGCACCGGAAGCTTCTGTTTTTAGACTTTATGCAAATATTGTTATCTTTACAAAATCAACACAAAAGTCCAGAAACTCTTCAAATTATGTAAAAAGAAATCTAGCGGACTCCACCTGCCAGAGGCGCATCTCAAAGAAGTGTGAGAGGAGTCAATCAAAAGTCTTCTATACAGCACTGCTGCAGATATATCAGGTCCAGTTTAAAAATCAGCAATGTTTCTCTGTTCCCAGCTTCTAACAGAAGAATCATAGTATTGGAGCTATGGTCAAACCTTCCTTTTCAATTGGGAATTTGTGACAGTACAGCCACGACTTTTAAAGTGCATTACTTTTCCTTCAGGACAGGGTGAAATGCCTTCAAACAGTATTTTGGATATACAGATAACATTATGTGGGAATATACAGGGAGTATATCACCTACCACTAGTTTATCATGAAAGCTGGAAGATTACATGAAAGTCTGGAAAGTAGAGTATAATCTGGAGCTATAGAGGCCGCAGCTCTTTCCTGCCCTCACTGGTCAACAAACTGCAGAGGTGAATAACAGACAGATCCAAGCAGTCTTTAAATCTCTTCAGTGCAGGACTCAGGGTGATGGCTCCATCCGTTCAAATCTTCTGTAGCTTCCTGGTTTCTCCTGTTTGCAGGCTGAGGTAGATATTACTCATTTTGGAAACAAGTGTGCCTCCAGATCACGCGGTTGGCTGCAGATGCAGACTGAAACGCGAAAGCACAAATGTATCTGTAAGGCCTCTTGGTCATTTCCTGTGAGACAAAAAAGAAGAGACAGAAAAGACAAGGTGAGTACTTCAGCCTTTAAACTTTATTAACTCCTACTCAAAAAAGGTGTGATTTAGCTGTTTTGTTTTTACTATACAATATTGTTTCTCACATGAAAGGAATCCTAGAAACCGTAATACATAGCACAACAAAATCTCAAACTCTAAAACCACTTAACTGCTAGAAGATACACTATTATTGGATAAACAATTAATTTTGTGTGGACTGTGATACATATAGGGCTCTGTGCTCACTTTCTTTGCCCTTGCGTAAACACAGTGCTTCAGACAACACAGAAATGCTAACCTTTTAAGTCAGTGTTATTCTGGAGTGTTTTGACAATCAAAAATGTCATATAAAATCTATAAAAACAACAAACCATGCATTAGTTGGTAACAAAACATAAGTAACAAAAACAGCCTCTTTCAAGTGACAATAGTTGAAGTGGTTTCCTCTACAGAAAACATGGGCAGTGTCCTTGTGCTCCGCCACAAAATACTGAAGAACGAGAAAGTATTTACTGCTAGATCTGTGGCCTCTTATCACTGTTAAAACAAAGTCTGAAAAGGCTCTGAGATTGGTCATTTTGATACAGCATGAAGAAGTACTTGAAGTACTTGAAGAATTACAAACAAATATTCAGGAAAACACAAAAAACTATGCAACACAATACTGAAAGCAACAGTCTGGGGCACGATGAGAATACTGTAGATAAATTCTGACTTTTAAAAGGAAATTATTCTGAAGCGCAAAGGCAGAAACTAGAGGAAAGACGCAGCTAAAACAAACAATGAAGGAAAGTAATGTGCTAATGTTGTGCTAACAGCAGCTAAAGTTGCGCTAACAGTGGCTAAAACTCTCCTTTTACATCTGCAGGATAATGTTGCGAAATAATAATCTCGTAGGACAGGCCTGTTTGCGTGAGGGCTGCCTTCTCGCTCCTCTGACAAATCAGAGGCCAGCAGTCTTACTCTGTTCACGTCATGTTAGTATCAGTTCTGCTCGCTCTGACCCAGAGCTGAACATGGTCCCAAAAGATTCACCTGGCTGACACGGTTTGTTCCTGGTCTGGCATGTGGAAACAGAAGACTACACGGGTAGACCTGGCACTGGGCCGGGCAGTTCGTAAACCAAGTATCATTAAAGTACTTGTTGTACAGGCCGCAGTGTTCTAAGCGTGTGAAAATAGCCCATAAATTACAGTTAACATCACTGCACTGTCCTCACAAACGCATAGCAGCTTCCACACTTTTAAAGCCCATCCAAACGAGTCGTCAAATAATGATATCCACTTTATATCCATGTCCGGTGCCTAAACCAATGACACGCTTAGTCCCGCCCAGCACCACCTTTGATTGGTTCCCTGTACAGTCACTCACTCGGTCAGCCGTTCACCGTCTCTACTGCTCTGTTCATGCTTCCATAAACATTGAACAGCTGTTGTCTGTCTTTGGGCCTTAATAACGCTTTACCATTTGCCACAGTTTGAATTAACGCATATACAATGACCAAGAAAGATGCATTTTCTGGCTTGTGGGTGAACATTACTTGGCATAGAGGATTACCCCCCTCTGAAATCATCTCTGGCAGTGTCTGATTTAGCTGACGCAGAGCCGTTTTCAGAATGAGTCCATTGTTGGAAGACACTGAATGATCTGTTGTCATTCAATTCCCGGGCAATATAAATGCCCTTCTCAGACTGGCTCTTTCAGTGTGAACTGATAAACTATTTTGGAATATTAAAAGTGATTCGATTTTAGATTTTAATACAAGATTACTGGGGAAATTTTAAACTAATTGCAGTCTCTTTAGAGCCACTATCTGTACGTTGCTTTGAGCCTTTTACATCAGTAGATGTAGTAGGCTCCCCTTCCAGACAGCTTGAAAAAAAGAAATTGGAAAATGCATACATAAATACACAAATAACACAATTTCTATCAAAACAAAACATGTTTAGTCACTTTTTCTTTTATTTATTTGCAAAACTATAATAAGTGGCAGTGCAGACAGTCTTGTGCAGTTGTCGAGGTGGCCTCTCTCTGATGTAATTCATCATAAGAAAGGTGAAGTTGACAGCTGACCTAGTTCTATAGACCAGTTATACAGTATTCAAATGGATGTATAATGTTACAGTTATGTTTATGTTAAAGTTTAATTACACAAAAAAGTTAAAATTCTATTACATTTTCAACTGTTGTTACATAATGCAGTGTAATTACAAATGTGGTTCTCCAATCCCTATAAAGAAAGTTGCCTTTTCATATTTCATACTCATTCATGGGAGTGATGATTACTGATTGGAAGATCAATTTCATGCCTGTTGTGGTACTAGAAATCCCAGTGAGGTAGACATGGGCATCAATATTAATGAGGGAGCTCCATTGGCTGCCAGCCACCTGTATTAGACATTGCACCCAAACAAACACATGTGAGAGCAGAGTCCCTCCGGATGCACTGGACTCATGCCAGCTTCCTCTACTGTCCCTCCTCCAACACAGGCAGCTCAGGGCTAATGTTAGCTCTACTTCCTCACTCACCGTACATGTCAGCTGCTCTGATTCAACAAGATGTGTTCTTAGATTTCCTGGAGCAAGCTCCCTGTCGCCAGTAACAAAAACGGCAGGCCAACTATGCTTGTGGCCGTGTGTAGTAAACCACAGAGCCAAGTGTGATGTAGTCTATGAGCTACTCTGGAAAAACATAATCTTCATAAACAAAACGACAAGGTTACAGACACTGGCAGGTAAATTAATAAACTCCATACAGCAGTACATGGGCTTCTTTAGAGTCATCTGTAATTTAAGACTTCATTTATATTTATTTTAATTAGAGATCATTTAATTTATGCTTCAGATGTGCATTTATGTTTGATTTTCTAGTTTGCACATGGTTTAGATTTAGACATAATTTATTCCTGCATTAGTTTCTAGCAGGTTGGAATGTATAACAGCCTGCTCCACTGGCTGTTACAGTATTCCTGTCCCCTCTAAATGAGCTGTAAGACCGCTACAGTAGGGCTGCTCCATTTTGGAAAAAATGAGAATCACGATTTTTTTGTTCAAGATTGAAATCACGATTCTTCCAACGATTCTTTTTGATTTGAAAATAAAATGCATTTATTAATTTTAATTAAAAAAAACTGTAGAAATGTGTCTAATTACCTGAGTTCAGAAGCAAAAACATGAGTTTCTTTGCTCCGCCCCTGCATCAAATGCCAAAAGAATCGTGCAAAAAATAAATAAATAAATACATTTTAAAAATAAAAATAAAAAAAGCCAAAAGAATTGTTCCAACTCGATTTTATTAATTTGGAGATCGTTTGGCTCAAGAATCGAAATTCAATTAATTGCACAGCCCTACGCTACAGCTACAGTACATACAGAATGCAGCTGCTTGAGTCCTGTCTAGAACCAGGAAATACGACCATATTAGTCCAGTGCTCAGGTCTCTGGCTTCCGGCCGCTCAAAGAACAGACTTTAAAACAGCCTTGCTTGTATACCTACAAGTTTCTTCATGGTCTAGAACCACAGAACATCTCTGACATGTTAGAGCTGTTGTGCTGTGTTCAGCGTGGGCTAATGAAGCCAATTCATGCTAGCATTTGAACCGCCGCCATTTTGCTTTTATGGCTTCTGACACTATGATCTTAATCTAAGCCTGGTGGTTTTTGGCAGGTCAAATATTGCATGAGGTGTTATTTGGGTACTATAGTATAATGGGTACAAAGTGATGAGGATCGTTTCCATAGCAACCAATGGGTCAAATCAAAGAGTTTGGCGGGGGGCGGGGAGGGCATGAGTATGGGGAGGAACCAGGGGCCTTTCCTGTTGCTACGTATTATTGACTGGAGTGGGGAATAGTCATAAAGTGTCTAAGCCAAGGACACAACAGCAACATGCCAAGGCTGAGCTCGAACAGATGACAACCTGATTCCCAGACAAGTACTCAGAGATCACTGCACTAACTGCTGCCTGATGTTGCTAAGAATTCACCAAAATACACGTGTTTGTATACTCAAGGCGTCTTCTCCCTGAACTCACATTAGTACTTTTTAAACTTACACATTTCCACTCAGGACAAGCAGGTCTAACAGACAGCACAGCTGCTGGCAGTGCTGTCAGCCTTTTATCTGAGCACCACTGTGGGAGCCTCAGGTCTTTGACGGTGAAGCCACAATCCTGGACCAGTATTAGCCCCCTCATGAAGTCTATTTCAGCCTCCATGGGCAAAACAGCTGCCATACACTCTACAGCCCACTGTTTTTAGACACTCCGAGGAGTTCAGCTCAAAGGGGGGAATAACTTGCTACATCTGTTGCCAATGAAGCACAGGAATGCCTTCCTTGGAAGCTTCTTAATGTGAGCTCAAACAAGCATCAGGAAAACGGGTTACAATGCAACCACACAATGTTAGCTCATTTCCACAAATATAAATGATAAAAACTGAGTAAAATGGTGTGATTATTTGAGAGCACAACAGCATTGAAGCCTCGACTCTGCTCAGCCTTGAGCAGCAGTGTCAGGTCGAGAGGGTCAGGCCAAATGATGGGACAAGTGTCGTGAGCAACTGTGTGACAAGAGCTGAGCCAGGCTGTGCTCACTCAGCACAAGGAGAGCATTGTGCAGGGCCCACACTGCTCATACCAGCAGCAGGGGGAAAAACACACTCCACATATGCAGCTGCACCACTCTGGGAAAGGAAGAGAAAATAGGAACGTTGGCTCTGAACCACTTATCATATGTCATCAATATTGAATATTAGGTTTCATTAGATAACATTTCATCAGAATAATATATTTCTTTCAAACTAATTATTATTATTATTATTATTATTATTATTATTATTATTATGATGATGATGATAGCTAATAGCTAATGTTTTCATATGCTTTGTTTTGTTGGCTTGAAGGACATTAAAATGCGATCAGATCAAGAACTTTTGAATAACTTTAAAAGAAAAATATTACTAAAACATAAATAATTGTGTAACCTCCATCCAGGTCTGTGCACTTTGTAATAAATACAATGGTTACCTAATGGTTAAAGTTGGGGTTAACACAGTTTAAACAAATGGGATGAACTTCCCCAAAAAGTACTTTTGTTTCCCAACCCAGTAGTTAACGTTTGGTTTTCCCAGCAACTACTGGAATCTAACCTATTAATGATCAACTTAAAAGCTAAAAAGTTAATAAAATAGACAGGCCACAAACTAACCAAACAACAAATTGTTCTCCATCTCAAACGAACAAATGCTGCCTACATAAATTAGCATGAAACAAATTGGTGAAAGGTTTAGCAGGATGAACTCAGGTAGAAGCAGAGGCACGGAGCAGGTGCTTAGTTGACATAATCCAATCAGAGGTTTTGCACAAAGCACACATGCCTTTCAGTATTAGACTGTCAGCAAACAGACCGAGCAGCTCCGTACAGTACAGTACAATAGAGTGTTCAGCGCCCGACCACTGGCTGTGCAGAAAGGCTTTGACGTGGGTTCCATTCATGAAAGACTGCTGTGGGACCCGTGTGGGGATGAAAATGCCTCCGTTGGTTTTGAAAAAGAGCAGAATTTGTCAACTATATACATAAACAGTTGATTAGAAAAGGGGCGCCCAACTGTTATGGCATGAGGTTCCAGATATTCCAGACGCAGATATCTCCGTTTTGCCAACTTGTTTTAGAATGATACCCGCTGTGCTGGTCCAGGTGACACCAGCAAAACTAAAGTGGAATCAGAAGTGACTAAATATTTCTGATAACCTAAAGAAGATTTGGTCAAAAAAGTTTATTATATATATTTAGTTTATTTAGAGGGACAATGTGCAGTTACATTAAAACATATAAAACATGGAATTCAATTGTGTATAATTTTACAGTTAAGGCCAAATATTGAAGATCAGAAATGTATTCCATCATTGAGCCCTACAAGATGTTCGATATCATTAGTTTGATCGAATTGTGAAATAACAAACAGTGCTTCTTACTACTAGTATTAGTACTTCCTACTCACTACTAGGCCTGGCCTTGCGTTATATAAAAAAATATGTTAAATATTATTAATGAATTTACAATTTACAATTTCAGGTACATGATTATAATCAAATTGAATTGTTGCATCCCTAATTTAAATATTAAAACATTACAGACACCAGTATCTCAAATAAATGTAACTCGTAAAAATATTGAGCATACAGTAGTTGTATTATATTATTGTATTATATGTTTAAAATACTTTAATATTATTATAGATCAGATGAATATACTGTATAATAAATAACTGTTTACATTCATTGGTTGGTTGATAAAGTGACATTGCAGGTCTTGTAAACACTAAGGTTATTGCACATATTAAAATATTGTTATATAGAATTGGGGAATGTGATGTCATATCGCAAAGCATTATGGGATTAGCAGCATGTTTATTTCCATAATACACCAATAGAGGTTTTAAAAGGTAAAATACTGGAGTAATCGTTCAGATAAAAGCATTCTGACTCCACAGTGAGTTATGTATTTACCAGCAGTGACTCAGCAGCTAACGGAGCTGCTCCACGGCTGCTTTCTACACTTTTTATAATGTTTCTTGCCAATGTTAGTCTATGAGTAACGTTTGCTAGTAGCTGCTAACATGGCGGATTTCCATGGCAACGGTGGCTATTCCCGAACTTTATTGCACATAGACCTATACAGTAGAATTGTACAGTCTGACAGCGGTGGGTATGAAGGAGATTGATCTGCATACAGAAGTTTCCTTCCCAGGCCTATACTAACAACAGGATAAGGATGTCACACTTACCTGGTTGTGATTAGTGGCTTCTGATCCTTTATTCATTGTATTGAGCAATGAATGTGCTTTTAATTTCACTATTTCAATAATAAACATGGAAAAAAATATGGGAAAAAAGATATACATTTTTTTGATAGAACTATAAAGGCATGCATAAAAAATAGAATAAGATAGAAAAATTTAATATACGAGACAGCAGCATAAATGGTGAATTACAGATCAGCAGCAAATGTGAGTGTGGACATACCACATAGTGCAAATAGGGCAGTGCAAATGGAACAGGTTAAATACAATGGTCTGATACAGAGTTAATCATATGGACTTACATATGGGCTTCAGCCTTTCCAACCCTATTCATATCAGACAGTATCGGACCTCAAAAATCGGTATTGCTCAGGCCATACTAATAATGTATAATTACTATGGCTGCAATTTTAAATACTGCAATAACCCAATCCCAAAGGCTGAGGGTTTTTTTCTGACTTGCGTCTCCAGCATTTTATGAAGCTGAAATGTAATGAATAGTTCAATGATGTATAATAGCAGTTTTAGAAGTTTATTTTGTCGACTATACTTAGACAGTAAACAATAATATAATAACATCATTTTTCATAATCGCTTATGAAGCTAATGAAAAGACAATATTTCCATATTGTCCCATGCCTACTTTGCCGAGGCAAAGCTCACAATTCCTGCATGAATTCTGAAATCTACTAGTTTAATTTGATCACAAGAGGAATACGCGCTCATGCAGTACAGTGGGAACATGCAACTGAGGGGCAAATAGCTGACCACAAACTCAAGCTAAACTAGTTTCCCTGGAGACAGGGCCCAGAGTTCCCATGCTTTTGCTTCTATTACTCATCCACAAGCCTACTCATTGGAAATGGAACAGCAAAACTTCATGTTCCCATATTATGTATAACTTAAAACTTTTGTTGTTCTTGTCTATCTAGTCTAAACAAAATCATTTGCGGATTCACATTATTATCTAGTGCATTTCCCTCACATTCACCAGGAAGTGGGTCCCCCTCGTGTCTTGACTCAGTCATTTAGATGAATGGTTCCCAACCTAACAGCCAGTGACAGCATGGAGAGGTTTTGAAAACAGGAACAAGTTTTAATTTTGATGCCGTTAAAGACGTGTCACAAACATTTGGAACTTTAATATTTTAGGGCTGTTTTCTGAGAACCTACACACACACACACACACACACACACACACACGAAACACACAA
>OMNZ01056114.1:0-15422 GCA_900303255.1 Lesueurigobius sanzi | reverse complement strand
AGTGTCTTGCCCAAGGACACAACGACAGTGTGCACATGCGGCAGCTGGGATTCGAACCCCCGACCTCTCAATCATAGGACGAACCGCTCTACCACCTGCGCCACCATCGCCCCAATGGAAAACTAGACTTCATCCTGAAAATGTGTCTCTGGTCAGCGGCCATCTTGTTTTCTGTTTATATAGAACATGGAGGACTAAAGTATGGGGTACCATTTGTGCCAAAAATCAGCACAACTATGGGGTAACATTTAGGAAAAAAAATGTGTTGTTTTTTTTTCTCAAAAATGTGAATATATGGTGAATAAACACAGATTTCACATAGAAAGTGAGGTTTATAGCCTTCTATGTTTATAGAAGCATATTTCAGTGGAATAATAATCAAAAAAGTGCTATGAGTGCCTACAATTGTGTTATTTCTGTCAAAAAATAAACATTTCAACAGTATCTACAGCCTTGATCTTCCATCTCCTGGGCCAGGTCTAACCCACAAAACATTTTCTTATGTCCACAACCATATACATTGATTTTTTTGCATATGGGGAAAGAGTGAGGTTAGAAATTCAATTTTCGCCTAATATTTTGGTTGTTTTTCTGCTTCTATCATGATTACTTCATTGATATGACTCTAATACAGCATTCAGATGATACTAGTTCAATTTGTTTTGAAAATAAAGAGTCCAAGCACTTGATGGTGCACCATTAGGAGGTGTTTCAGAAGCAATAAAACAAAAAAATACCAGGCGGAAATAACAATAAAAAATTCCCCAAGTCCTCAGAGGGTTAAAGGTCCCTAGAATTACCATAAAGAATGAAATAAAATATTAAGGATCTTGCTCGAACACATCAGTGCTGTTCCCTTCCCTTCTCTTCTTCACATCTTGTTCTATATCAAGCTCGGAGCGTGTCCATCCGCAGCCATTCTGTGCCATTATACGCCTCTGTACTGAAACAGCTGCTCCTCTTCCACGCTGGTGAGTAGGTTAAACGGTGACATGAGGAAGCCATCCCGTTTTTGTTATGCTCCAAATTGACCGACAACATGCGCTGGTCCCCCTCCAACTGCCTCCCAGATCCAATACTTTTGATTTCTAATTAGTAGCAGTGTGCAGTCTTGCAGCCACATGCACTTTCGTTCTATGTTGTGTGTTAATAATAAACCTGAAAATTAAAAAAAGGAAGAATATAGTTTTTCCACTTACACCTATATCAATTCAAAAGGGGTTATCATTATAACAATATGGGTAATTAAAACACTACTCATATTGCCTCCACTGACTTCTGGCCCTTGGGTGATTCTACTGAAGGTTGAATAGAGCCTTCACTGCCTGAAGAGCTGATGAAAAGAAAGTAGGAATTATATGAAAGAGCAGGTCTTGAAGCACTCATTCTGGTCCCTTATATCAACCACTTGTGGAGGCAGACGGGAGACCCTACAGGCAGTCGTACGTCCATCGCAGCAATCAAAGAGCAGGAGATTGGAGAGGTTTCCTTTAGGCGCTAGTGTGAGTGAAGCTGAATGAGAGATTGGATATCATCAGTAATTCAAGGCTCAAAAATCAGCTTTGTACACAGATTTGCCCAGTACAAAAGAACCATGGACAGCAGTCAAACTACTTACAAGGACAAATAATAATACATGTGTTCTAAATAAATAAGTATCCACTTAAAGAATCAATAAGCAAAAAAATACCCTGCCATTCTCTGTTGTATTCCCACATACAGTACAGGCATGTCCAGGAATCAGAAAATACGTTAAGTGTGAAGCAACACAGAGGCAGAAACAGAAAGAGTTAGTGCTCAACACACAAAATAATTAGCATTATGAAAGAATGTGGAGTTGAAATTCTCATGAAATGTTCATATTCCTTTGTTTAATTGCCTCAGTGAAAGCAAAGCTGTTACTGGAAGGCTTAGGCTCTCAAGGTGTGCTGGATAAACTACAACACATCAGCACTATCAATGTAGTTCTAAATGGAATTATCATGCTCTAAAAAAAACTGACTAGCATGGAAGTTAAGCAAGTATAAATACCAATATGCTAACTTTTCTACAGTGTATTATTTATTGGCAAACATTTGAAACTTTGAAAGCATCATCAGGGCAGTGAGGGGAAGTAAGGGGCGTGGTTACGGGGGAACACTAGTTGAGGAATGTGAAAAATGGTAACACTTATGTAGCACTTTTACCTATAGGCACTCAAAGCCCTTTACCTCAATGAACCGCTCACCCATTCACACTCTCAGTCATACACTAGTGTGTGCACACACTGGAGGCAAGGTGGCTCTAGCCAAAGGACACAGTGACCGCAAAGCCTCCAGTCACAGGATGACCTGCTCTACTACAGTATTTGCCCCAAAAATGGGGATTCAAATCAGGGTTCTCTACTACCACCTAATCGAACCTGGGATCTTCTAGCTGTGAAGCTCTGTGCTACCGTGCCGCTATAGTAGTAGTCAGTGCTACCAACATAAATAAGAAAAGGAAACAAATATATATATATATATATATATATATATATATATATACATAACTATGCGACCAGACACGCTTCTGCAAATAAATGTGTCTTACCTAAAGTAGCCACTAATTATCTGAAAAGAACATTTGCTTATCGGGGCATGTATGAGTGGAATCTACTTCCCAAACAAATTATTATGATAGAAGTCCATTTCAAATTCAAAATTGTACTGAAAAAGTTTATTTCTCAATATAAATTAGAGGCTTAAATAGGTTTTTAACTGAGAAATGTTGGCATTTGATGTTCCAAAGTGAAAATTGTTTGTAAACCAAATTCAATGTGATTTTATTTTTTTATTTGTTAATTATTTTGCTTGCTGTGTAATATTTTACCGTTTGTGAGGCTGATAATCATTGGGTTAATTGTCTGATAATGTTGTAAAATGTTAATTGTATATTGAAATTGTAAGGTATTTTTATTTTTTTTAATATGGACCCCAGGAAGAATAGCAGCGGCTTCTGCTGTGGCTAATGGGGAACCGAATAAAAAAAAATATATATATATATATACTATATATATCCTCAGCTTTTTTAGTGTCTCCAAAACAACAGAACCTTCCAAACATGACATTTAATTATGACCATTTACATGTGACATGATGAGTAGGGAATAGCGCCTGCATATGCGGGTGCTGACTGCCTCAGAACAGTGAGTCAACAGGTAATTAGTGGTAATAAGTAAACAATGCTGCCACAGGATACACGTATTGCTTTTTAATTGCGTTGTGAACAAAGGAAGGGGGGGGTACCTGCGCGTTGGCCCGTGGAAAGTGCAGGTGCATTCATTACCCCCGGACAGATGGATCAGCAGAAGCACGGCCCGCTTTCACTTTCAAGGCAACATGGTCCCCGCCATATGCAGGACTCATCATTAGAACTGATCTTTGACCTTCCAGTGGCGAACACCGGCCATGATGATGATGATGATAATTAATAATGATTTCTTGTTGAGGTGGAAATGAATACTGTTGTGTTTAAAGAAGCAATTGAGTGGAAACTAAGTAAATAACGGACCAGGAGTTGACCAGTTTGTAGGAGGTACTTTGAATTCAGATGAAAACCTTTTTTTAACATGATGAATATTGTTGGATTATTATTATCAGGCTGTAATTTTGCAGTAAACTGTATAAGTTTGTGAGTATTTTAACTAAAAAAAAAACAATCCGTTGTGCTCTAACCACTTTCCAGTAACTTGCTCAAGGTAGTACGCAAGACCAAAAATGTTGGAAACCACTGCCTCAAGCCGCTTTACAGATAAAAATGATGAGTAAATCATTTTAACCCAATTTAATATGAATACCATAGCTAATTCCACATCTATGAGAAAGAAATTGGAGTAAAAAATAGTGCTTAAATTGTAAGGTGCGGCTGTGATTGAACTGCTAGCCTACCTGAGTGTGAGGTTAGCTTAAAAGAACAAACAAACTTGCCACTCGAGTGTCAGACATGTTAAAAGTTCATGAGGATCTTTCATTATCACCAGTTTGAGCTCCTTTGACAACTCAAGTACACTGACCACTCAGCCATCTGTGGGGAGGGATGCGTCCGGGTGGAGAGTTGAAGAAGGGGAAGAGGAATAATCAGACAAAAAAGGCCCTGAATGGCCGCTGAAAACCCACCGATAAGCCAAATTTCAAGTTTGTTTCTTCCACAGCCTCTTGATGTGGCGGATTCCTAGTTACAGAGACAGCTGCCTGCGCCTTGGCTTCAGCTACAAAAGATAAATGACAACTGTTACGTAACCAAAAAGCTCAATCCCGTCGAGGTCTAATTAAAATGCTACACACATTGCGTATGTCAAACTAAGATGTAATTAACTCCACGATTACATGCATTATACAAGGGGAGAATAAGCCATGATTATAATAACGAATATCCACTGTTGACACCAATTGCTCACAGACAAAACAAAGCTACTCATCATTGTCACTTAACACGCATCCGCAACCTTTGTGTCAAACTGTGGGACATCTTCTTTTGGCACTTAACTCTTTACTACTTAATTACTACATGTGGAATGTGCAAGAAAAAATGTATTTGCGAGACTTTGCGAGATATCGTGGCCTCTTGTGATATACGATACTGCCCCACTGCTGACAGGCTTCTCGACTTAAATACAATGAAAGATAAAGCACCTTTATCACCCACACTCAACCTATATGGCTTAGTGTTCCAGCAATCTCTGGCTCCTGTCATCTTTATGTCAGTTACCCTTCACAATAAAGGCAGATCAGTTGGTGTGTTTATGCCCCGTAATCACTCTCGCCTACACCTGATCTCCCCTTTATACACTCTGAGAGCCGGCATTATTGCTGTAATAGTCGGAAATGCAGGGCTATGTATTATACATGAGCGATGATCTCCCTCGGGGGCAGCTGTATGCACTTTGATGCCAAGACACACCATCAGAAAGAGCTGCATGTACTGTAGGTAAACCACAGGAATCCATGCAACTTGTTTTTGTCTTCTTCTCATCTAAAAACATCTCAAAGAGCAATAAGTACACTCCATGCACTTTGCCTCTCTCTCTCTCACTCTCTCTCTTTCGCTGACACTAATCAACACCTCTCTGGTTACTAAAAATTCCTCTCCCTACTGTTTGATCTGTTAACTATCTCATCTACATGGAGGGGCGCGAGACACATCAGCAGCTCCGATGGTGAGATGTGACAAGGCAAGGTGGGGCCAGGAGGGCGTAGGCTGATGTGAGAAACTGCAAAAGTAAGAAGAAGTGATGAGGACGTGTAAAGATGGATGAGCAAGAGCAAGAGTGTTCAGAACTGTGCGTACAGATCCGGCTTTGGCACTCACAGTGAAACAGTGAAAATCGGTGGCTCAAAACATCTGCCATGTTTTAAGCCATTGCAGAAATTGATCATACTACCGCTGAATAGTCAAAACATGTTCGGAAACTTGACCTGCAAGCTTTGCAACACATCTCGTATCTGCAATTGGCAGGTAAGAATGCACATGGATAGTACTTAGTAAAAGTAATGTACCTCAACTATGCTTGAACAGTACATTCTAATCTAAAGATTCCACACAAGCTGTAGTTTTAAATATACTCTAGTCTCTGTGTCCTCAACTGGTATGACGTCGAGACTCGAGAAGTAGTGTTTCGATTCTTTTTTCTCTCGATAAATAAGAAATTGCTGGAAAAAGCACGTGACCCATGGCGACCCATCCTTCTAAATTTGAGCTGTACTAACTTAAATCCATCCCCATGTTTTCCTCCCCTAAATCATCATTTTCAAGAAACAAATTGTATCAAGGCCACACTTCAAAATGAGAATATACCATTCAAGTATTTATCTTATTTTCCCTGTGACCAAAATGCAAAAGAACACACACTTTTGCTCCATCTTTCTCTCTCCAGGGGGGCTTCCGTCGAGCCTAGCACCTCCCTTTGGCAAACAACTGTAGAGTGGGGGGAACCGCCACGCTGCTTCCAAAGCTACTGCCACGTTTGGAAACGAGGTAATGGCGAAAATGTGGGAAAGACATGAAAAGAGAAAGTTGTGGGAACCATTGTAGGTGGTTTCAATCATTCTGATGCCATCTGCTCCGCTCCATTTTTCTGCACTGACAGTGGATCTTTTCCCCTGTGAGGCGAGCGCGCAGTACAAAGAGATAGCGAAGGACAGAGCTGTATGGGCAAAGAGCAGGCGCGTTTATCTTCTGTGAGCATACTGTACATCTAAAAACGCTGCTTCAGGGCGATAAGGCGCCAACTAGCAATTGTTTTTGTGCTATCGAACATCTAGAGAGTATTTCTCTGTGTACAATGGATGTGCAGGTATTATTTGAACTCTCTACAATAACGCCAACCTGATCTGGCCATATATTGCGCCTTAAAACATGTAAAAGATTGTTGGAATCGAGGTACGTCAGTGTCCTCTGCCAAGGCATGAGATGAAAGAGACATGGCAACCACAAGAGGTCAGTAATATGATTCATCTATATTTTGTAAAGCATGATATGACTTTGGGGCGCAGGTGGTAGAGTGGGTCGTCCTATGATCGAGAGGCTGGGGGTTGGACTCCCGGCTCCCACATATGCACATGGTTATTGTGTCCTTGGGCAAAACACTTCACCCGCCTTGCCTGTGAGAATGTAGTGAGAGAGTTAACTACAGTGCTTAATTTGATCCGGCTTTTGGGGGAACACATTCCGGGAAAACGGAATTTTGAGCTTTATTGGATCCGGGAAATAAAATACTCCAACAACTTTTAAATATGCAATTATTTTGGGCTGTTCCCACATAAAAAGTGAATGAATAATGCCATGTAAAGCATCATTGAGTGTCTAGAGCTATATAAAATCAATGCATTATTATTATTATTACAATGTTACCCCTGAATTAGGAGACACACCTTTCTTTCTTTGCTAAGGGTAAAATAGGTGCAGTTGAGATTTTTGTCTGAGATAACAGGCACTCATTTTAAAGCAGTACTACGTAACTTGTGCTCCCCCTGCAGGTCCCTTTTGAGAGGAGCCCTGTTATAAACACTCGCTCACAGCTCTGCGCAGAGATTATAGAATTACTAGAATTACTTGAACCTGAAGTTAGCCTCAGCCTGATAACCTCAAACTGGTAATAAAGAGTAACGCCAGTCACGGACCTTATGCAATTTACAAAATGTTACCATCTAACAGTGAATAGCATACATAAAGCATATGGCTGAAGCATTTATCTGTTTAAGACTTGCATGGAGAACCAATAGCATGCTACAATAATACCATCGTTGATGAATTAGCAGAGCCAGCGATCACTCAAAACACAACTCAGACAGTAGCCATTATCACATACTGTCAAATAACAACATCGCCAGCTCTGTGTTGGTTTTGGATCCCTTTTTTGTCTTCTCGCTATTCAGTAACATTTCCCCCAGGTCCCAGATTCTAGTCTGTACTGTATCAAAACCCAGAAAACCCAGATTGGAGCACCTCAAGAGAATAAATGACATGCTTAGTCAAAACCGCATGAATGAAGCAAAGAACTACTCCACGGAATAAACTTTAGAACATGTTTGAAAGCCAATTCCCTGTTGGAAACATTATTCAGGAAAAAATAATGACTTTTGAACAACCATCAATCGTCTTTTGGTATCAAACATACAATCCCTTTACAAACCACAGGCATTTCCATCCCCTGTATGTACTCATCTCCGGGTTTGTAACTCGCATTACCTCAATGCTAAAACATGCATGAAGTTATTACACCTTCCATCTCCGCGCGCGCCAACCGTCTTTCTAAGATTAGCCCGTCTTCGTCGCACCGTCACCACCTCCTCCACCTCCTCTTCGCATTCATTTACAATTCCCTCTATCTCCCCGTCCCGTTTCTCACACTCCATACGTCAAACTCCGTCTCTTATGGAAAATAGGCAGCACTCAAACGGTGGTCTCTGTGTCACCTGGTTACTTATATAAAGCCCAAGATAAAAGCTACAGTGAAAGTAACACCAGCATTATGGTTTCCCCTTTCACTGGCTTTTGAAGGGTCAGTGTGAATATTGAATATGAATATATGGGGGATGTGGCCAGAGTATTTTTTTCAGCATGTTTGCAAAGTAAATGCAGTGTTATTGGATCTTCAAGGCAGCTATAGTGGTTCTGGGAAAAGGACATCACTGTATTGCGAAACCCTGGAGTAAAAAGGATCTAGGACTTCTGATGGAGCGCAGTATAAACAGGCCATATGCAGCACTTGAAAAGAGTGCTGTTATTAAATTGGGCGTATTTATCATAAAGATGAATATATGAATATAGATCGAGTGGGAGAGTAGGGGAACCATAAAGGGATCAAACATCACAGTTGGAGTACCAGTATTTTAAACCGACATTATCATTAAAGCTGGCCATCTAATTATGTAAAATATCCACAACAGGCTGCAGCTAAAGGTATTCCTGAACAAGGCCGAAGAAAAATCTGGAGCAGCGCCCTTGGCAGAGAAAAAATATTATTGGGGACATACAACATTGTTTTGAGCTTACTCTAATGTCATACCCTCATCAAAAACATGCCTGGCGTAGTATTTCTGCTTCATTCATGCAATTTTGAGTGATCTTGTTCACTTTCTTAATTTATTTTTTACCAAGAAAGCTCCCATTTGTGTTTCCGGTATTATCCATCCATCCATCTTCTACTGCTTATCCATTAGTAGTTCAAGCTGCCCAGATCACAATGCACCACACTTAAAATTAGTAGTAGTTAAAATTGGTAACTGTGTCTCAGAAAATATGGATGTGGCTTGTGGGGTTCCCCAGGGGTCGATCCTAGGACCCATCTTATTCAAGCTATACACGCTTCCATTGGGTCAGCGAATAGGCCGCAATAACGTGTCCCGCCACAACTATGCAGACGACAACGTGTCACTGACGGCAGGTGAACATGGGCCTGTAGACTCACTCCACGGAACAGGTCAGTGTGCGGATGCAAAATAACTTTCCTCCAGCTAAACTCAGACCAAACTGAAATTATCGTCTTTGGCCCAGAGAAGCAAAGAGAAAGAGCCAGAAGATGAGCGAGACAGGCCTCAACTCTGACTATGTTTTAATCCAGGCTAAAAACAGTTCTTTTTAACTGTGCATATGGCAACTGGAAGTATTTTGTGATGATTATATTTGAAGAGTTCATTTGCAAAAACAGATATCTCCGTTTTGAATTTTTAGCAATATAGTTTTAGACATTGACTCCTGTGCTCTACAGGGGACACCAGTAAAAGTAAAGTTGAATCAATTTGATCCATAACAAGTGTCTTCATATTTCTCATACACTAAAATAGATCTGGACATTAAAAACACACCTAGACAAAGAGAAAATTACAAGCATGAGTTGATTTTTGTCAATGGCACTTATCTGTTTTTGCAAATAAATTCTTCATTTGTTTTATTGATTGATTGTATCTGCTCTGCTCTTGTAATTTTATGAAATTGTGACACACTTTGAATTGCCTTGTGTATGAATTGTGCTCTACAAATACATTTTTTTCTTCTTTTTTTTTTTTTTAAGTATGCTGCTGGGTAAAAATGGAAGCTTGCATACTGTCTCTAGCGTGTTTAAATCGCCCCGCTGCCTGCTGTGGGTGCTCCAACCAAACTCTGAGACACCTTTTAACTGGTTCAATTGTATGCTATGTCCATAATAAATCATCGCTCTTCGTACAAATACACATCAAACCTTACAATAAGCTGGAACGCACGTGTCAGCGATGATTTTAGAAATACACCTTAACTTTGGCCTCTAACAATCTGCCATTAATAGCTACGTTATATATATTTTTTCCCGAGTAACCTGCTGTCTCGGCAATCGGGAAACTAAACAATACGGCAGCTTACGGTGCTGGAGTGCACTGTTGGGACCCGGTAGCACCTAATAGTCTAATTAAGGCCATTGATTAGTTACAGAAGAGCACATAAGCAGTGGACATTCCCCGCTAACAACCACCCATAGGACTACTAATTAGCACACATCCTCTGCACTGTTTACCCAGCCGCATGCAGCCACCTCATTTGCTGTGCTTTTTTTTTTCTTTTTTCTTTGCCTTTCAGTTGACCTTTCCTGTGTTGTTGCTGATTTTGTCTCTTCCCCATTTCTCTCGCTATCACCTCCGACCATCTGTGTTCGATCAGCATTCATATCCAGGGGTGTATTTACTCTGCTGAAAATGCTTTGCAAAGGTTTTGGAGGAGGCAACGATTTGTTGAACAGACATATGTCTGAATTGGAAGGCCCCCTCAGTGAGATCTCTTGATTATGATTATGTTATTTTTTACAAGTTACAATACCCTAATTTGTTGCCAAGGCAAGACACTGCAGGTGCATAGGCTTTTTTTTGTAGATTACTAGCTATTCATCGCTTTATATTGTTGATATATTAGTTATAAATCAGAGGGGATTTTGGATCTTCTTTAGTTCTTGAATACAAGTTCCATCCATCCATTTTCTTCTGCTTATCCGTTGCCAGGACGTGGGGGCAGCAGTCCAAGGTGCCCGGCTCACATTGCACCAGTCCCTTATGGCTCCTCCTGCAGGTGGTGGGTCCACTGGGCGACGTAACAGTTCCTAGTCTGTGAAACCTTCATTGACAATGGCAATAAACTCCATTCTGATTCTGATTCCTTGATGGTCTCATCATAAGGGGCTTCTGAACCTTGGTCAGACCCGTCACCTATAGGACCTGTTTGCCCTGGGAGACCCTACAGGAGTATAATGCCCCAGACAACAGAGCTCCTAGGATCATGCAGGTGCTCAAACCCCTCCACCACGATAAGGTGGGGGCTCGCGGAGGGGTTATGTACAAACCCATGTTGTGTTGACAACTCTAAAACTGTGGAATAAATTGCCTTCTGTACTGCAGTTGACTGAAGTGGGGTATCGCATGATCTGTCCCTGCTCAGTACTGCTAAATGCGACGTCCACAATATAATGCTAAAAAGTAGAAATGACTACAAGTTATAGTCGAAAATGAAGGTAAACTTTCTTCATTCAGGTTAATTTTGTTTTGTTTTTCAGGGCTCAGTACTCAATATATCAGACTAGGAACAAAATAACTCAATTTAAGATCAAGATGGAGAATCGTTGGTGTCTGGTGGAAAATTGGTCGCAATAATGTGAGAAAAATGCCTCATATCGTTCTGTGGAGAAATGTTGACACAGTGCAATCATTAAGCAAGAGAATGCAATTTATTTAAGTCAGGGGAAAGTTCATAATTATGTTAAGAGAGCACACTGGCCCAAAACCTGAAACAAGACAAAAGGTTTGGTCGGCCATATACTGTATGCCCATAAGATTGATTTGTGTAAAGGAGATTCACATACATAATTACTTATTATCCTGACTCCTTGATGAAATATACATCAATAAGTGTCCTACTGTATATTATGCGTATGTGCGTTTTGGACGAAAAGACAATGAAACCCCAACATGTCCCAAAATCACGCTACTCTTTCCTCACTTTCTTTTACAATTTTTCACATTGTAAATTCTCACTGAAGGCATCCAGTTATTAATGAACACATGTTGAATTATGTTTTTTTTTTTCATAAGGTTGAAATAGATTATTCAAAATAGCTGTTTTTTTCTTTGATTGCTGCTTTGCACACTTGACATTTTCTCACAGAAATGGGTTTCACTTCACAGACTGTAACCACTACAGGTCACTTATGAAGCTTTCTGAAAAACATGCCAAGAATAAATGGTGCCAATTTTGAATAAATGAAGATAAGATCCCGTCTGTGCAGGTTCTCAGTCGTACAGGAGTTGTCCATTGTCGGCAAAGATTCTTCAGTCTTCATCTGTAGTTGAAGCGTATAGGACGTTTCACTCTTTTATCCAGAGGTCCTGTCATCTTAAGTTCGGGAGCAGGACCACACCTCCCCGCTCTCTCGCTTCCGGATGCCATCCTATTTAAGCCGGACATTCACCCACCTCGTTCTCTCGTTCTTCATCTCACCCTCCTATACCCTCTTTTAATGGGTTCTCTTCCAGGTGACGGGGGGCTCACTCCCGGGAGACAACCATTATCGAGGCCCCAAAACTGCATTTTATTCATGTTACCCCTACTTGTCATTCCATATCTGAGGTTGCGGTCCTTGTTAGTGAATTTAAAATCTAAAATTTTCGAGTTATTTCACCCTTGTTTGTGTCCTACAAAAATGTGAAAAGTGTTTCCAAACTTTTGAGTGGTGCTGTAAAAGCAGTAAGAAATCCCTCCACTCAAGAAACTAAAGGCTAAAAAAGAAAACGGGCATAAATAATTATTTTTAGCTAAGAATACACTTACTTCCATACAAATCTAGCGAACACAATCCACTTCAAATCAATGGCACATGTCTCGTGTCTAGCCGTACTACTTTTCTCCCCTGACTGTAACTGAGCTTTATAGCCCATTAAAGCCCATATAAAAGCAATAACTGGCCATCAAGAAAAGACCAAGCAACTCACTCCATCCCATTCTGTCTACATTCGCATACAAATTGGGAAAGATGGAGGTTGGCAAACAATATTACGTGCTTATAATCCAGTGAGGTAGTCTGGCTGAGCGACCGTGAGGCCAGATTTATCAGAATGATACAGAGAATGGATTCCCAGCCACAGTTAAGTGCAGATGATAAGGAAACACAGGTTAAGCCTCAAGAAAATCATGATAAATAAATGGGGAATTTGATCCTGGCCAATGAAATTATCAGACAGAGGTCAAGACGATTGGTTTGGCAGAACAGGATGATGGCACCGTAATGAAAATATATCGGCAAGGACACACACAGCAGGTTTTTTTATGAGCGCACACGAGGAAGAAGAAAATACAGTACTGACAATGCTAAGAATCTGGTAATAATGGTTTTAGTTCAATGTTTGGATATGTTGACTTCTAAATAATTACATTTCTATGACATCATTCAATCAATTCAAACCTAAACTATATTTACTGTACACTATTCTCCCATTGAGGTTTCAGAGACACTGCATGCACAATATACTGTATATATACTGTATATATTGTTCAACTTTCCAATTTTGGACCAGTTTTCTCTCTCAACATATAAACTTTCACCTGGAATCAATTAACTGACCTAATCTTTACAAAAAGGAGTGCAATTATTCAACGTTCTCCATAGAAATATGTGGGAAACTGTAATTTCAATGGCCATTTTCTCAAAATTCATTTTTCTCACTGTGTGGTGACAACATCCAGGTCTACACATGAGCATGAATTTTGCTGAAAAATGGTCTGATCCGAGGAACGATCCGAACCGTTAGCAACGATAAATCCTACTAACAGCCCAATGGCCTCATGTTGAATCTAGAAAAACAAGGCAATTGTTGATTTTACAGATTTGTTCACTCATAACTAGTTTATTTGGTAACACTGTAGATTATGGACTGCTTCGTCCGCACTGAGCAAACTTGCACTCCAGTGGATCGTTCAAGTTTGCTCAGTGCTGACAAAGCTCTTTGGATTAATAGCGACACGTCCTACTACAGAGTACAGACGAAGACTGAAGAATCTTTGCCTACGATGGACAACTCCTGGACGACTGAGAACCTACTCAGATGGAATGTTGATACGAGTAAAACCTGGGAAAGTCCTGCTTTACATTATGTTACTTACACTTCACGAAAGTACCCTATTATTATGTTGTACTTAACATGTAGTTACTGATCAATATCCTTTAGTGCATAGTATGTAGTGGTCCAATACAGATATAAGTATGTTATTACAGAGTCATTACAGTAATTGGAGTGTAACTATCTTGGTATTACATGCAAGTTTAGAGTAATGACCTTGTTAGTGCACAGTATGTAGTGGTCAGTATTGTAAAGTGCTACCGTTTATTTAAAACACAAATCTCCTCTGAATATATCCTCGTAACCAAATAGCACAGTACATTTAAACCTGGCTCTATCCCTTATTTTGTATAATATAGACAATTCTACCTTATAAAATGCCTTATTTTTTATATGAAAACATAAAATGACAAAACAAAAAAAAACCTTTAAATCTATTCTTAATATTTATGTCAGTAATATACAGCGAAAGTCTCTTTCCCCCTATTCACCTGCAGTGTCACACACTTAACCAAACAATGGTCAGTTCATAATTGCAGCCTTTTTGCCAGCTCACACCTCCTGATGCCAAATCACACATAATTGCGAACGGCTGTCGTCACGCTTTACAGTTTTGCCGGTAGCGACTTCTCTAAAAGATTTATAGCATGAAATTATGTGTGATTTTCATAAAGGTTACCTGCTGTAAACCAACAATGCCAAATCACTCATGTGCCAGTAGACTGAGTAGACCGAGGCTGAGGGGTTGTTTGTGGACACTGGCAGGGAAAAATGTGGCTCCAAGCTGGGGCCAGGTGTGCCGGTCCTTCCAGGTGGTCGTGTAATACTCGGGCCGACCCGGATCATGGCACTCACAGGGCTGTGGAGGTGGAGCCGTGCCAGAACAGAGCAGGGGGAAGGACTAACGCGCCAAGCTGGCAAAGACACGGCTGAGAAACACGCAGCCAGGCAATAAGACGACGGAGGGGGATTTTATTTTAGACATGTTGAAATATGTCTTCAAAAAATGAGGAAAGATGTGAGGATAAGACATTGTCCTTGTCATTCTTACTTTTGGACTTTGTTTTTTTAAGTTATTTAAGTTCATAAGTTGTATTATTATTGGCAAAATTATGAAGAAAAACTGGTTTCCTGAACCAAGGCCGCATTGCTTTATAACATTCTTAAGAAAGGTTGTCCTTCACAAAGAGAGGATATATGTATTTTTTTTAGTAATACATTTAACAATCTTATCTTTCTGACAAATAATGTAATAAGCAAACAACCTTGTTCCTCATGCCTATCAGCCGTCCACCCAAATTTCAATGTTGTCTATTGTTAACCTCTTAAGCCCTAGAGTCCCCATTTTTGGGGACTTGCCACTTTTAGAGACAATCCTTGTTTATTTTTTATCTATTTTTAAAAAAGTGTATTTTTTTTTCTTGGAAAAACTGTATTTTATGACCAAATATATAAATAGGATCCAACATTTTCAATTACAAATTACAAATTTGAATTTTTTGGGCCAAAAGGTGCCAAATTGTGCCCTATTTATTATAATGGGATTCCGCCTAGACTATTTTTAAATCGAAACCTCAATAACTTTTCAATTATTTATTGTTAACAGTTGGTAAAAAGTCAGTAATTAGCTGTAGTTACTATTCATGATGTTTATTTGCTTCTTTACAACGTAAACAAGCTGCTGACCTGCTGTAATGTGGGTTTTCTTTAGGCGGAATTCATATTTTCTGTTTTTCAACCTCAATTACTCATGCCCGCTATGATTTTCTTGAAAATGTTCACATCTACAGTATCCCCATAGACATTCATATCATTGGAGAGCAATATGAA
>OMNZ01056103.1:0-14187 GCA_900303255.1 Lesueurigobius sanzi | reverse complement strand
ACCAATGGTGTTAGAAAATTGGTCTTTGGGCAGTTTTATTTCCCTAATTCAAGTGAGATTACCTTAGAATCAGTAAAAAATTGTCATGAAATAAACCAAATAATCTAGATGACAGTAGTAAATGTGCCTAATCTAAAACTGCTCTAAACAAGACTAATATTCTCAAATCGAGTCATTTATCCTCGTGCTTGATTTTAGTTTTGTTGTAGAATCATAAAACAGAACAATAATTATCATTTATTCTATAAAATACTGTTTCTTTTAGTGTTTTTATCATTTATTTGAGCTGAAACACCTTAGCCCTTTCTTTAGTGCAGTCTCAGACCCACCAGGAAGACAAATTTGCTTTCTAACGATAAATATTTTTTCGGTACCAGTTTTTGGTACCAATTTATTTTTCGATACCGGTAGTACCTTCATTATTTTTTCGATACCGTACTGGTATCGTTTAACGGTACCCAGCCCTAGTAAGGACTGTTCTCACCACATCGACCAGCTGCGAGATCTTGAGGCCGAAGCGGACCGTGATGGTGTCGTTGGCGTGGTGGACAGGACGCACCCACTTCTGGTATCCACGAAACAGGTTCCTCAACAGAGAGTCCTCCAGCTCCGCCAGAGACATGAGGGACTCATCAGGAGCTGCAAGATACAAGCAGTGTTACAGAATAGAGGCAGGGAGAGACTTAGAGGACACACAGCATGAAGAGTGTAACCAAAACAGTGTGAAGTCCATGTTTGTAAGTCGAAAAGTCAAATATCAAAGTGGAGTGGTGGAGGTTTTTTGTGGTGTTTGAGTGGAACAGACATGTATGAAACAAAAGAAACACCAAGGTATCCCATAGACTGTATAATAATGGACTAATTGTAGCCCATTACTTCCTAAAACCATAAGGAAGTGCGGGCTGACTCCGGGAGTTCCTTGCTCTAATGGACTTAACATGTAAACTGTTTAGCTCCTCTTTAAGTCATTATTGGACACAGATTGTTGCCTTCAGGTGTTTGTCCTAACATGTGCTACATCGTCCTATTTTTTCCATTTCACGATTGTCTTCTTTATTTTCGCCCCAATTCTAAATAGCATATAGCTGAGTTAGTCCGCACTGAACGCTATGGGGGAAGCTAGGTCCATTATTATATACAGTCTGAAAATACTCACTTTTATAAAAGCCTTTACTCTGAGGGGCTAATTAACATATTTAAAGCATAGGGGTAATTTACCAACAAGTACCATGTTTTCTGGACTTAAGTCACACTTTTTCTCATAGTTTGGCTGGTCCTGTGACTTATACTCAGGTGCGACTTATATATCAATCAATATGTTACGTTAACATACCAGACACCTGTTCAGTCCGTTGTTTATGCTTTGTGTAGCTGAATAACCATCAATGTGCTACGTTAGCGTACCGTACAGCTGTTGTTCTCTATTCTATTGTGATTATTATAACTTTCCTTTCAAGATGAAATGTCTGTTCTTGGTCTCGGATTTTGCAAAATAAATGTCCCCAAAAAAATGTGATTAATAGTCCAGCACGAATTATAGTATATGTTATTTTCTTCTTCATTATGCATTTTTTGGCTGGTGCGACTAACAGTGTACTCCAGAGCGACTTATAGCCCGATCTATCGGAAGCTAAGCAGGTTTGGGCCTGGTCAGAACTGTGATGGGAGACCGCTGTGAAATGGCCAGGAAGCCTGGGTGAATGTAGAGTGTGAGTGTTGGTGGTGGTCGGAGGGGCCGATGGTGCAGATTGACAGCCTCGCTTCTGGCAGTCTACCCCAGGGCAGCTGTGGCTACAATAGTAGCTTACCACCACCGAGCATAGAGTGAAAGAATACTGCACATAGAGGTGACTTTGAGTGTCTGGAAATGCACTATATAGGACAAATGCTTTTGGATCAGGAGTGAGTGCTGGGTATGATTTCATCCCATACATAGCGGCCAACTAAACATCCCTCTTCAGGGAGTATTTGTAAGTATTGCATGGAAGTAATATACATCCACAACAATTAATGAATGAGGACAAGAAACATGATACATTGTACTTTCTTAGAATTGGATTTAAAATCAACCTTGCATGGGGTAACTTCAATTGGTAATGTTAATACATTTTATTTATACCACACTTTACATTTCAAACAAAATCTCCACAGAGATTAAAACCAGAGTAAAGCAACAGACACTACAATCAACACAGAAAAGCCTTCTCAATAAAAAGGTTTTCAAGTGCTTTTTCAAAGCCTCCTCGGTCTGTGGTGCCCTCAGGTATCCGGGCAGGGCAGTCCACAGCCGTGGAGCAGCAGCCGGGAACGAATTGGTGAATTATTTTCAGTCATAATCAGGATTACCTAAGATCTGAGCTCTCAGCAATCACATCCAACATTCAAAGAATAAATTACCCCATGGATTATCCATGCATAATAAAGAAATAAATACTTCCACTGTGTTGCCCAGAAATGATAATATGTTCTTCATTTACCCAATAGGGAAATTTGACCACTCAGACTGCGTGCCACAGTATCCAGCTGCACGTTCGCTTTTGCACGCACAATCCTGCTGATACATGCTCTTCCAGTACGTCTCTGAAGTGAGTCGTAGGAAGAAAAGCGTTCTGCCTTCCACATGCAGGGCAGCCCGGACTGACAGCTGGTGTGGATCTTCTGAGTGCCTCTGGATCCCACACGCCCAGGCGGTGATCAGGCTGACATGATGTCCTCAGACGGGACAGTGGCCACGGGACACGGGGCTCCGAGCCTCCAGCGCAGTGTTCACTCAGGCAACAGACAGAGGAGCCAGTGAGAGGGTGACACTGAGCACTCCCCTTCCCCATAAGATCGCATGTTAGCCGCTGTGGTTGGCATGATGTGTGAAATAATTATTAGCTTGTGTGATGTAATTCGTAGAAATGTCTTACAAGTGTTAATTAATATTTGACAAAGTCTCTCTAGGTTCGGGAAATGGAAAGTGCAGTTTATTTATACATTAAGCAGCCGTGGTATTAATGAGCACCACTGTATGTTCCAGCAGACGTAACCTATTTAGGGACATCACGGAACTAGACCATCCACCATGTGCTCTGAATAGACAAGTCCAACCACAACTTACTCTGTTTAAAGCCATATACTGTATATTGTGTAAAGTTTCACCAGATTTTGGGACAGTTTAATCTCTTAACATATCAACTTTCACCTGGATACAAATGAATTGCCAAATGTTCGCAATAAGGTGTTTAATTATTGCACTGAGTCAACGCTTCTCTCGGTTTACACAGGAAATTGTAAATTGAAAGACCAGTTTCACAAAATCATCTTTCATACACTCTTGCAAAAACATCTCCACTTTAGTAGCTGCTACAGTCATCAAACTTTCCAGACATGTACTGAATAATATCTAGAGGGATTTTTCAATAATTAATTCCTAGTCTGATTGAATATAAAATGATGTTTTTACAGATTTACTCACTAATAACTATAAACTAAACAACACATCCAAAACCCCCTCTGAACAAATCTTTGTAGCCAATATGTACAAAATTAAATCATACATTTAAACCTGGCTCAATCCATTACTTAATTTCCGTCACTGAAAATATCATACATTTTTGCTCCAAATATGTCAAACATGAAATGAAAGAAAACTTGCAATACATTATTTTGTCATATGGAGGTCTGTAATCCACATTAAAAGTTTCACATTGATATCACTCAATTCAAGTTTTTTTCCTCTATTCGCCTGCAGTGTCTCGTCAACATCCAATAACTGCACTGAATAGATTAATCAGGCTGAATTACACAAATGATTTTGTCGATATACAGACAGGTGATGCATAACTGCTGTTGTTTTCAAAGTGGATCGAAATTAGTCTGAGAATTGGGCTTGTTGCATACACTCTCCAGTCCAAACCTCTGGTGATTGCAAAAGACCAGTGTGGCCCAAGGTCCAACAGTTTGCCCTTATACACGTATTAAGGCCAGACACTACATTGAATAGGGAACAAAATTTTAATTGAGTGATATCAATATGAACATTTTGCTGTATATTAGACAGAAATATAAGAAAAAAAAATGTATTGGAAGTTTCTATCATGTTATGTTTTCATGTAAAAGTTGGGTAAAAAGGACTTTGCACATCAAATCCTTAGGGCAGGTGCGTAGGAGACGAGTGAGGAACCCAATTTTCATAGATTAAGAAATCCTGCACACTGCCTGTCTGTCTGACTTGCAAAGTATAGTCAACGGAGTCATTTGCCTGAGGAAGCAGTAGTCCTGAATAAATATACTTTGCAAGTCAGGCAGATTTCTTAATCTATGCATAAACATGACCAAAATTGCCTATTTTTTTAGCGATGGAATCTAAATAATGGATAGAGCAAGGTTAAGGTATTAGACAAAGATTCATCCAGAGGGGATTTGGGATATTTTGTGTAGTTTTTGAAGAAACTAGTTGTTAGTGAATACATAGTGTTTTTTAGGGTTCAAAACTCAATAAATTAGGCTGGGAATTGAATATAGAAAAATCTCTCTGAACAAACCTTGAAAATATTTCTGGACTCTGTTTGGAGTCTGCAGGAGCTACTAAAGTGGAGATGTTGTCGCCACAATGTACAGTAAGTGTAAATCTATGGAGAAACATTGAATCACAGCAGTAATTTAACACCTATTGTGAAGATTTGGAAATGTATTTGCTTCCAGGTGAAAGTCTATATGTTCTGAAATCTGAAAAAAAAAAAAAACTATTTCCTGTAGTGTCTCATCAACAGAATTTGGGGCATGTTAGTGTGTGGTTTGCGATATCTGAACATTGAGTTGGAACATTCAATAGATGAGTAGAAAGGCATGATGTACAGTAAAAAAAAGTTAATCTAATATTCAACATGAAGAATAAAACCTTCATTACTTTACAAAACCAGAAATCAGAGCAACAGAGGGCTGACTAACTGCCGGTGAACATATTCTGCCAAAGTGTGATTTACCTGTCCATCATACATTGTATATCTTAAGGCAATTGCCTAAGTGACATAATCCAATCAGAACCGGTCAAACATTAGCTAAGTGACATCGGTTTTCCTTTTTTTTTTTCTTTTCACATCAAACCTGAAAACACCATTGAGCTGCACATCGACTGTCACCCTGTGGTTTTACCACCTTTGTCTCTCAAACTGAAATACTTCCCTCAAATCCAAGGACGACGTGTGTATTTACTACTCCGGCTGACTGCAGTAATCAATCACACTCCGTTCATCAATCTCTTCAGCACAAAAGAAGTTTTAGGTGTCCTCAAAGCATGGTTCAATAAGTCTCGTCTCTATAACTCAGTCCTGTCGTCGGCCTAAATAGTTTCTTGTCCTCTCGTCTTTATATTTCTATCTGAGGAGGTTTTTGACCCCATTTAACAGGTGTAATTCCGTTGAAACCGCGCCAATGGCTGGTTCTCGGAAGATTGTAATTTCATAAAGAAAGCATGCTGATGTTGGCCAGTGTACAGCGATAGTGGGAAAGGCTGAGCGAGGTCCTGTCATGTGATGTTTGCACAACTTTAGCACACGCTATCCATTTTGCACATCCTGAAACTATTAGTAAATCAGGCCTAAATGTAAAGAAAGTCATAATCTGATTTATTTTTGTCCTTTCGCCCCCAAGGGAGTATGGGTAGATTTAAAAGATAATGTAAGTAGACAGACGCTTAGCAGTGTCTGTCTACTTAAGTAAATTAGAATTCAAATTCCCTAGTATAGATATATATAATAGATAGATGTAATAGAGGACATACATTGCAGAATCTTGCAGTAACAGTACAGAGTTTTACGTGAGGATGGGTGCTTCAATTGGCTCAAAAATGTAGAAAAAAATGTGGCAGAGATACAGGTGCTCTCAAACACAGGGCCGGCACATACACAAGCAGAAAAAACCTTGCTGAGACCACACCGTATGAATGTGAAGGTAGGAAAGCAAGAGGTAAAGCACGCTTGTATACAGCTTTGGAATGTGATGTCACGTAATGGGGCGTGGCCAGCAGGTTGTGTTGATGTGTTTGTGGTTGAGGCGCCATCTTACCGATCCAAACAACAAAACCGCTAACTGTAGAACTAAAGGAAGCTAGATGGACAAATACTGTAACTTCAGGATAGTTGGGGCCTGTTGTGTAGTTGACTGCCATGTTAGAACGCACCATCTACGAGGGAATAATATTGAAAATGGGCTGTGTTTTCATTGTTTTGTGATCTTGAAAAATGGTGGCAAAATTCCCATAATGCATTGCACTGTCATGTCAGTTCCAAAGCTCTATGTAGAAAAAGTCCTTTATTAACATGGATAACGCCCATACGTTTCAACAAACGTCTTCATCAGGGCTTCATGAACAGGCTTAGGGTTTTTTATGCAGTTTTAACACAAATGTTTGACTTCACCCACGCGTCTTTGCTTTTATCACCAAAGTAACACACTCTGACGTGACTTTTACTGATTAATTAATGAGTTGGTCGACAGTGACATTTCCTTCGGGCGCTTTGTGGTATTTTCGAATGCATCGCAGTAGAACATTTTTAGTCATTAATGTGAGAAGACTAGTATATGAAGGCAGCGGGCCAAATACAGCCATCTGAGCCCTCGCCCAGCTCTCTGTGGTGCAGTAGATGTATGGACAGAGCTGATAAGAGGCAGGAGTTAGACAAAGTGACCCATGATAGTCCCTCCAGAGTTGGACGGAAGCAGGGCTAAAAAAAAAAGGCAGCTATGGCAAGTACAAAGAGACTATAAGCAATGACAGCGTTAGGCATATTTGTTCTGTCATTGTGTAGGGATCAAAGGAAGAAGGTTAATATTAAATCTGCCATTTTAGGGGAAATAAAAAAACACATAGACTAACCTTAACAACATAAAAAGGAGGAAAAGCGTTACCTGCCGCAGGCCGATACTGGTGAATACATATCAGTGTCCATATGCTTTCTATGTAAACTGTGACCTGACCGGCATGTTTTTTTGTGGAGGGGTATTGAAAACTGGAGCACCTGAGGAAACCTACACTGACACAGAAAGACCCTGCTTGGATTTTAACCCAGGGCCTTCTTGCTGTGAGGCAGTAGCTGACAGGCTAGCACTCTCAGCCACAGTGCTTGTCTTTGTCTTGATGTGTCACAATTTCAAGCACGTCACATGGTTGATGGACAACAACTTACAATCCTTGATGGCTTTCCATTCAGTAGGCCAGTGTTTCCCAACCAGGGTGCCAGGAAATCATCAAAGGTGCTGTCGAAATTTCACCTGATCGCTGTGTAGTAGTTTTTTTAATCGTAGGAAAAAAAGTAGCCCACAGTCATGCTGCCAATGAGACTACCGGGTTATCGATGTATGATGATATAATCTCCTCCATTCTTTCAATAACTTTTTTCAACTAAGCAGGCACAGAAGTCACACTAAATAAGTACAGTTTTACTAAGAGTCTTTTATATTTCAAAAATATATACTTAGTGCCTTGTGATTTTTCTTTTGTAAAAAGGCTCAAAAAGGTTGGAAAACACTGCAGTAGACAAATCCGCTACATCGGTTGAATTTCTTCGGACCATTCAGCGAGCGGGGGAGGCGGGTGTTGTAGGTGACATCAGGCATAGGCCAGGCATAGGCCCGTTATCAGGTGGGAGGGGTCAACTCTTTTTAAAGTTCAAAACGATTGGATCTGATTTTACCCAATCCTTAGCCATCCGTATTATCATTTCCTGCATATGCTTGACGTCACCTACAACACCCGCCTCCCCCGCTCGCTGAATGGTCCGAAGCTATTCAACCGATGCATCGCAGCCACTGAGATCAGACCCAGACTGTAACATGTAGGGAAATGATAATCGACCGGAGTTTACAGATGGCTAAGGCCAGGCCAGGACGATCCTGAGCCCCTCTGTACGAAATGAGTGCGAGGGTATGGTAAGACCAATACATAATAAATAAATGATTAAATAAAATTCAGTGCCAGATACAATGAGATGGAACCAAAAAAAAAAGTTCCTTCACTCAACGCTTCCATTTGTACAATTTTAAATATGTTGCTTATTATGTTTGTGCTATTGTGAAGCACTTTGTGATATATAAATAAAGTGTATTTACTTACTTTAATTGCTGGGAATGTAAAACTGCGAGTATAAAACTGTATACAGTGTTAGTTGCAGGCAATTTTGTCATGAGACTGTTCAGCTGAATACAACTTGACTTCTCTTTGGTACATGCACAGTAAACTGGCTTCTTACGCTGAGTGGGTAAACTAGAAACCTACAAGTATGACTTCCAAAGCAGTTTGTTGAAGGGCAAATATGGACACGGTGCATTCCAAGGGTAGCTACTTATCCGGCGCCAAAAGACTTGTGATGTAAGCCACAGCAACCTCGAAAGAACATCTAAAACTCGGAATTAAAAGAGGATCAAAACTTTTATTCTGTAGTTTCCTCTTTCATTACATAAGACGCTGATTTCTTCTTATTGCGTCAGTCCACAACAAAAGCCCTCATGTCGTCTCATTTAACACGGCAACGGTGCATGCACTTAATCAAATCTTAACTCAAATCCCATCAAGCTTCTCCACTGCAAACAGCCTCGAATATGATGCTTATCTGTAAAGACACTTGGCACACCACAGGGCTGCTCTACCCACTGCTATGTGTTTGAGTTAAAGCACTGTGGGAATTGGTGGCTATTCAAGCGAAAACCGAACGACTTTGAGTTGCACCTTGTGAATTATTAAAGAGTCTGAATTGGCTTGGTTTACTATAAAGAAAGGCAGTTTTAAGAAAGACTACTACTTAGGAATAAGTGATAAACCCTACACCACTGCCTAGGAAGCTATGGACAAACTGAAAGATCTACTGGTTCATGTTCTCATTGAGCTAAACATTGGTAAAAACTAAAACAACCAAAACATATTTGTGTATATCTCAAAATTAAAACATATTGACTTTGGGGGCAGAGAGAATTCTATGGTGGGCAACTATGGGAACCGTGAAATGCTATTTTATTGTCTTGGTTTGGGGCTAATATCTAGGTTTGCAAGATTCCCGGAATTTTTAAAGTTGGAAAATTTCCAAGGGAGTAAACAGGAATTTATACGTTTGAAGGCTCTCCAAAAACATGCATAAAACACATTAACAGATCAACTCGATATAATACTAATAAACCTTAAACTCTAAGCATATGTTTAGCACAGGTATATGTACTTCTTAAGCCACACCCTCCTGCATGATCTGGCATGTCTCCTTCACACGAACAGGTCATTCACTGAAACTGTGTATGGAAAATTGGGGTGGGGATAAATAAGTGTTACTTCATCCCACTCCCTTTCGACTCCCCCAAATTTATGTTATGATTACGTATCCATTGTATTTGTGTTGATGACATGTGATGCCTGATGTACATATGAAAAATGTAACTCACATGGATGTTTTCTGTTTGTTGTTTCAGTTGCTCGAATAAATGAAATTATGATTAGTTGTATGTTTTTTAAGCTTTTCTTTGACTTTAATAATCAAAAATACAATTTGATTTATCACATCTTTTTTCTGAAATTAAACCAAGTACCCCCCTCCTAGAACCGCCACCTTATCGAGGTGGAGGGGTTTGAGCATCTGAATGATCCTAAGAGCTCTGTTGTCTGGGGCATTATGCTCCTGTAGGGTCTCCCATGGCAAACAGGTCCTAGGTGACAGGTCAGACCAAGAGCGGTTCAGAAGCCCCTTATGATGAGACCATCAAGGTGTATGTTGTCCGTTGTGAGGCCATCCTCCCGTGGACTCACCAGAGGAGCCATAAGGGACTGGTGCAGTGTGATCCAGGCAGCTTGGACTGCTGCCCCCTCGACCCGGCAACGGATAAGCGGAAGAAAATGGATGGATAATCCAAGTACCCCCTGCTAACCTCTTGCATACCCCATACCGCTAATTGGGAAAGAGTTATGTACATCAGTGGTTCCCAACCTGTATTGTCTCACGTACCCCTTGGGCCTTTCATTTACACTCCAAGTACCCCCTGCTTCCATGATTTTGTTGATTAGTTAGGAAGTGAATGACAAAAACTCCAATTTACCAGGTAAAAGACAGCTAACTACTCACAAAATCTCACCCTTTACAGTTAACTGTTTTAAAATGTCTTTTCTTTGACCATAGAAATCAAAAATACAATTTGTTTCATCTTATTTTTGATCTGAAGGGGTCCCCGTACCCCTGGTTGGGAAACACTGACGTACATGATCAAAGATTTTGGCTACATTATTCCAAATTTCTAGTCAATTTACGTCATGTTTAATTTTTTTAATTCCCAATATTCCCAGCCCAAAATTCCCATTGAAATTTTCGGAAATTTATCGTGAATGTTTCACCCCTTTGCAGCCCCACTAATATCGCTATAGTTGCAGGGCCTTTACACATGAAACAAAGCAACACACAAAAACCAAAAGGTGTCCAAAAGTGGTGAAAATACTCAAAAAGCATGTGAATGATAGAAAGGACTTTCCAGCTATAACAATAATATGGCAGGTTTGTGGATCCAATGGCATGTTTTCCTCCCATAGAGCTGTATTGGCACCTGCCCTCCAGCTGAAATGGGATTCTATAAAACATAAACACAACCTACTGTGCAGTCTAAATAGATAGCACAGGTCAGCGTTCAAAAACAAGCACATGATGAACGCTGGGGTGAAAGGGAGGAGAACGTTGATTTGCAGTGCGGCCTGAAGGCCTGGGGGAGGGGGCGCCTTTCTGCCGGGGCAATTATAATGCAATGCAATGTGAGTCCGCGTGTGCGTGTGGGAAACGTATGGGCCATAGGGTGAGTACAAACAGTGCCGCTGATTGATACTGACGCAGGGGTGACCCTATCCCACAGCCCTGCCTCCTCCCCCACAGTCTGCAGCCCCCCCACGGGTAACGCAGCGGTTTCATCATCCCCACGCTGCCTCCATCTGTTCGTTATGGAGCCATGGCGGGACGTACCACTGCGAAGGGTTGCGACATAAGAGGAGGGAACTCTGGGGGGGTTAATATTGATAAATGTTTACAATTTGAGTGTGTCCTCTCCGATATTGATCAAATATTAGATCATGTTTTGTTGAGGAATTTAATACCCCTCATGTTATGCAGTAGACAGGCCTATAGCTGATTTGGGAATAGCTATGTGTTCATTTGCAAAAGCAGATATCTCCGTTTTGAAGTTTCCCAACCAGGGGTACAGGGGCCCCCGGGGGTACGCGAGAGCTTAGCAGGGGGTACCTGGAATGATTTCAGATAAAAAATAGGATAAAACTGAATTATATTTTTGATTATTATGCTCAAAGACAAAGCTATTTAAAGCATTTTACTGTAAAGACTGAGAGTTTGAGAGTATTTAGCGTCTTTTAACTAATAAATAGGAGTTTTAGCCATTCACTTTCTAAATAATCAAAAAAACATCGAGGCAGGGGGTACTCAGAGTAAGAATGAAAGACCCAAGGGGTACGCGAGACAAAAAAGGTTGGGAACCACTGCCATAGATGACTAAATTTGATCAAGAATAAATGATTTAATATTCTTGATGTGCAAAAATAGATCTGGTCATTAAAAACACAGCTCCACAAAGATAAAATTACAAGTATATGTTGATTTTTCTCAATGTTTTTTTTTTTTTTTGCAAATGAACCCCTCCCTGATCCTGTTTATCCATGCTTGGGTACGGAAGAAACACTCACTGTTCTTTGAATGAGCTGTGTAAGCCGTGTAACCCATACTCCATGCCCCTAAAGTCATGATGCTGCATTTTGAAGGCGTTTGTTTTCAGGACACAGCACATGATTCACCTCTACCTTATTGATCGGGACGCACAAGTGCACGCTGTGACTGGAAGCTTAGAGTCACAGTGTGTACTTCTTAATTAAAATGCATTGTAACCTTGGCAAAATAATGAGCCACAGAAGGCTGGTTATTTAGATATTGTGACCACTGGCATCGAGAGCGTACTCAAAGTAATTACTGTGTAAATTGACAGCAGCAATATTATAATAGCATGCACTTTAATTATATTTTTCTTCCCGAGACAGACATGCTATAAGTGATTCCACCTTTGACCCTTGATCAACATTTGTTTCAACACTATGTCTTGAATACAAATGTGAAATGAATTGTGTTACAGCAATAGTCATTGTCCTCCAGCCGAAGTCACGGGCTACACCAAAGCAACAGTTAGAGACACTGCGGGGGCTGCCTCCCACTTGTATGTGAAATATGGGCTATTTATCACCATTTCCCACTCAGTCTACCACATGGAGTCTATGCAGAAATAACTCCATAACACACGAGGCATGAGACTGTATACAGTATTGTACAGTTCACAGCAGGCGTCTCCAGGGGGCGCTCTGCTACCGCTCTTAAATAAATCATGAACCTCACACCTGACCCCGCCGTGTGTCCTCGTGTCTTCTTGGGTCAGATCAAAAGTAGTGTTTGGTGTTAGAGCAGCGCACATGCATTTATTTATAGTCCAGTCCCCGTATGCTAAACGATTCCGCAGTTAATTAGCCTGGATTAATGAGGCGCTCTCGTGGCGTCTGCTGCGCGTTTGTCGCGTAAAACAAGTGGCTATATACCTCCAATCACCGCTTTCTGTTATTTTCCTCCACTTTCCACTTCCCACACTTTTCAGCACCTTGGATAGTTCCAATAGTTGGCTAATATCAACAGTTTAGCGCCTTAAAAGTCTGTCCAGTGCGCACTTACCCGGTGTAGCAGCCTCTCCGCGCAGAAAACACAAGCAAAACACCGCCACCGTCAACTTCATGCTTCCTCTTCAGCCTCAACGGTGCTCCCCGGTCAATCCGTGTCACTGTGGACACTGTCCCGTCCGGAGCATCCCCTCGCCGAGCCAGAGTGCTTGTAAAGGACAGGCGCTGGGTTTGCTGTGCGCAGTCTGCGGTGCCACACTGTGCTGCAGCCCGAGCACAAGCCTGTTATGTGTGTGATTTTTCTTCCTCCTCCTTTTTTCTGTCGCTTCGCCCTGCAGCCTCCGGAGCGCGTGTCCCAGCGCATGGACTGAGAGAGGACAGATGGGGGCGGGACATGCGGCTGACCCGTGACTGGACAGATGTGAGGTCATTTTAGATCGTATGCTAGTCATTAAGTTGTTTAGAGGTTGGATGTAGTTTTTTTTTTTATTAAGCTGATTAAGAAGGTGGATAGTTGGGTTGCTACTGATGATATTAACAATAAGGAGATCCATTCATGCATGTCCACACTCTTTTCCGGCGCATATTGACGGTACAAGTGTATGTCCCACAGCACTGTGTGTAATGGAAATGTGTTGGTGTTTGTTGTTAAAACTGATTTTCTCTCTGGCCCCATCTACAGCAGCAAGTTCCTTTGGCACCTTTCCAAACTGCTTCTCCAAGGAAAGTTTACACTAAATCAAGACACTCAATTGGAAACAGACACAAGGAAAACCACCTGCCCAGAAGAAACTCAAACAAATGTCTTTAGGCCCACTGTTACATGAGACTTTAGACTCTATATTGTTCCCGACAATAGGACAGACAAAACAACAACATACCATACACTCAACAGTCAACAGGGGATCAGGCTTATAATACACTTATAAATAAAGTAATACACTTATAAATATAGTAATACACTTAAAAATAAAGTAATACACTTATAAACAAAGTAATACACTTATAAATAAAGTAATACACTTATAAATAAAGTAATACACTTATAAATAAAGTAATAAAAACATACAAAAATGAATGAATTAATAAATAAATCAATTTCAGAACCACAACCAATGGGGCAGAAATGGTGGAGGGCAGGTTTCACTCAGAGGTAGATAGGATAAGATTGGGTCATGATCATGAGGTTTCAATAAATATGCCACACCACCACACACTACAGCACACACACACTACAGCACACACACACTACAGCACACACACCCACGCGCACACACACACACCCACACACGCCCCCACACACACACACACACAAACACACACACACACACACACACACACACACACACACACACACACACACACACACACACACACACACACACTACAGCACACACACACCACACCGCACACACACACACCCACACGCACACACCCCCCCACACACCCACCCACACACGCACACACACACACTCACACTCACACTCACGCACACACTCACACACACACACCCACCCACACAC
>OMNZ01056095.1:5143-16449 GCA_900303255.1 Lesueurigobius sanzi | reverse complement strand
TCACCATAGAGGATTCTGCTGGGGAAACCCTTTCTGCAGATTCTGATGCCTTCCAGCACACCATTACATCTCAGCTGGTGGATGACCAGGAAGTTCTCCATAAGACCTGAAGTTGAATGTATAATCGATGTATGAGTTATGTTAGATCACAATGATATACCATGGCCTGTTTCAATACTCACCGGGGGTCTTTGTTTCATTGGGAATCAAGCAACGCACAAAGTGAGGGTGAGTGCTCCTCAAGTTGGTCATCAGTTTGCCCAAGTTCTCCTGAAGATCATAGTATAATACATTATGACACATTCCCATTATGTGAAATGAGAGAAATGACATACTCTGAAAAGGGCAGACACAGTCTGGAAGGAACCACCCTTCTTCTTGCCACCCTTCTTGCCACCACCACCAGCCGCCTCTTTAAAAAAAAAAAAAAAAGCATTCAATTCTTATTCTTGCATCATCATCATCATAATCATCATCATTATGTTCCACTTTATACATAATAGATTCCCTTGCCTTCAGCACCAGCATGGGCTACATACAGGAGCACCAAGAGTTTGTTTGCAGACTTCTGGTAGAGCTGAACAACTGAGTCGTTCAGTGGGTCCTTGTTCTTGTCCAGCCAGCCGCTGATATTGTAGTCGACTGTACCGGCATAGTGGACCAGGGAGAAGTGAGCCTCAGCCTTGCCTTTGCCAGGTTTAGGTTTCTCAAATGCTTTGGTCTTGCCCAGATGCTGGTCATGCAGCTTGTTCTTGAAGGTTGTATCTGAGGCTTTGGGGAACATGCACTCCTCTTCAAGGATGGAGAAGATTCCCATTGGCTGTCAAACATTAACATGTCTGAAACTACATACATGATGTACTTATTCATTTATTTTACAAATGTTTCAGATTACCTTCTCAATAAGCTCAATGCAGGCCGCCAAGTCCATACCAAAGTCAATGAACTCCCATTCGATGCCCTCCTTCTTATACTCCTCTTGCTCCAAGACAAACATGGTGTGGTTGAAGAACTGTTGCAGTTTCTCGTTGGTGAAGTTGATGCAGAGCTGCTCCAAGCTGTTGAACTACAGATCAAAGGTAAATTACTATTTATCTTCATAGTCATACTAAGTACACTTGCTTCATAATATTGCTAAACCTACATCAAAGATCTCAAATCCAGCAATATCCAGCACTCCAATGAAGAAATTTCTTGGTTGCTTTGTGTCCAGCATCTCATTGATACGGATAACCATCCACAAGAACATTTTCTCATAGATAGACTTGCACAGAGCACTGACACTGTTGTTGACCTTGACATATGAACATCATAACAAAATTACAGAAACAGAGAAAGCAGTTGAAACACTTTTGTATAATTCAGTTATACATTACCTGTGGGACAGTTTGACCTTTGGTCACCATCTCATTTCCAACTTTGACTCTTGGGTAGCACAAAGCTTTGAGCATATCCGCTGAGTTCAGACCCAAGAGGTAGGCAATTTTGTCAGCCACTAAAGCGATAACATATGTTCAAACATGGGGTATTCCAACTGCTAACTGATACGGTAATGTTATTGCAAATACCCTCATTGCCGTCAGGCTCAGCCTGCTCCTCGCGCTGCTTCTGCTTGAATTTCATGCCTCCATGATGCAACACAGCACCAGTTAGTTTGTAGATGCTAACCTTCTCCTCAGCATTGAAGCCCAAAATATCAATGGCAGTCTGAACAACGATAGAGCAACATTAAAATCGAAATAATTTTCATGTTGTATTTGAGTTGTATTTTCTCTTTTACATCAGTTGCAATGAACTCCTCCACATCATTGATGCTCTTCACAGTGATTTCACCCTGGCTGACCATTGGGTAGTCATAGGGGTTGGTGGTGATCAAAAGGGCCTCTGAAGTACAAATATAAACATGTAGCAGCAGGAAGTTTGACCCTGGGTGGTAACCTTATGTATTTTTAGTCACGAAGCCCCCTCCAACTACACTCTGTCTGATGTATATTATTTTTTACTAATCTGTAATAATTTTGTTTAAACAAAATGCTAGTTTTTATATAGCCAGACTTGTGTGTTTACTTTTTTACCTTGACAGTTTTGGCTGCACACACATAACAGAAAACTAGCATCGTTACTAGATGACCTTATGAACTTAATTGGACCTAAACCTTTAGTTGCCTCAAATCCTTAACTTGCGTTAAATTTCGGTTATGGAAATACACAGTTTAAGTACTATGTTTTAGACATCTCTTGTACTCTCCATTTAACATTATGTGACATGACATACCCAGCAGCTCAGGCTTGTGTCCTGTCATGAGCTGATAGAAGATGTGGTAGCTCCTCTCAGCAGACAGCTGGAAGGTCACACGAGACTTCTCCAGCAGGTCTGTGTGTTTAAAAAAGAAAATAATTTTGTCACTTGGAATAAAATATTTGTGATTTACATTCCTGGGATTAACGTTTCCCTGCCTTTTAATTTCTCTGTTGATTTTTTTTTTTTTTTACACAGATGTGTGTTGACCATGCACTGCAATCTGTGAGTGGATGCAAATGTTTTAGTTAGTATCCACTCTAAAGTCATCCTTTTATCTGTAATGTATTAAATGTTCTATAGCAAAAACAGATTACTGTCCTTGAAAAAGGTACTTTTTTCTTTGTATTGGAGTATTTTTTATTACCAGATCTGCTGTAGTGTGCTAAAGTTTAAGCCACTTATTCTTGATCAAAGTAACTTAGCTTTAGCTTTGTTGATACAGTATCAGCAAATTTTTGAGAAAAATGTACAACTGAGGTTACTGTTTTTGTAGTGGAACTCATCATGTCATATGTGATAGAGTAGTGCATACAGTTGTTTCACAACTCTTTCTTCTTGACTCTTATGTAGCATCCATATAATGCATCTTTCTTTTCTTGAATGTATGGTTCCAAATGACCCTTGCACATTTCCTTGTTACAAACTTACATGTTTCAATATCAGCTGAAGCGAGCTTGCCAGTTGTGCCAAAGTGAATCCTGATGAATTTACCCTTAATTTGAAAAACATATTAATTAAACACCATAATTATAATGTATATTTTAGACTGGAGTTCATATTTACTCACAAAGCGAGAGGAGTTGTCATTCCTCACAGTTTTGGCATTACCATAAGCCTCCAGCAGAGGGTTGGCAGCAACAATCTGATCCTCAAGAGATCCCTGAAATAGAGGTATATATGCAGCATTACCCTCCTCATATTTGATTTATTTGCCTGTCTGTATGACAGTATTTACCTTTATTTTGCCACTAGAAGCCACCGGCCCATCCTTTTTAGCTCCAAGAGCAGCAATTGTTGCAAAGTACTGGATGACACGCTTGGTGTTGACAGTCTTTCCTGCACCGGATTCTCCACTGGTTTAGGAAGAAATGTTAATGCTTCAGGTACACTCACTAATGTAGATTTAGACTGGATTTAAAACTATTGCTGAGTACTCACGTAATCAGAATAGACTGGTTTTCACGATCTAAAGGAACATGTAAAGCAATATAATAAATCTCCCAATTCTTTAAAACAATGAATCGTGTTTGTTTGGTGCAATTATAAGATTACAACTGTACATATCTCACCTGTGAGCATGAACTGATAGCCGTTATCAGAGATGGAGAAGATGTGGGGTGGTGCCTCAATCCTCTTCTTGCCTCTGTAGGCTCCTACACAAGTTGCACTGTATACGGGAAGCCACTTGTAGGGGTTCACCACGACACAAAACAGCCCAGAGTAGGTCTATAGTGTGAGAATAAAAATATTATTAATACATTCTGCTAATATTTACATATATTTCTACAGGTACTCACATAGATCATCCATGATGCATAACGCTCTTTGAGGTTATACAACACACAGGGCTCATTGAGGTGGGTCATCATGGCCATGTCCTCAATTTTGTCAAACTTTGGTGGATTCCTTGGGTGGATGTCATCTTCTTTGACTGTTACAGTCTAAGAAAAAAAATCAACATTGGATGATTATAGTGTGGCTAGCAATCTGCTTTGATTTGATGGGAATTGTTGAAAACAGTAATCAATAAGAGTGGCTACTACCTCGTGTAAATACACATTATATGGTTGAGGTGTGTCTGAATGCCAAAAAACAGTTCCATTTGCTTTTTAATAGCAACTTTCCTACTGCTTATTTCATATTTTTTAAATGAAATGGAAAAATAAATCACATTGTAAACTTATCAATGACAAACTAATGTAATCAGATGATATTGAGAACTGTTTTTAACAGTTAAGATAAGATAGATAAACATGCACTTGAAGTATAACATACTCTAAAACATAGTGTAAGTGGTTTTACAATCAGCATTCAAATATGGAAAGTAACTTGCCTTTGCTCCGGGTCCTTCAACTTCACATGTGGCTTTGCCACCCTCTCTTTTGGCAACTTTACATTTGAGATACATCTCAGCCTCATCCACCACAAAGAACGCCGTCTTGGCATCAAAAGGGGAAGTTTGGGCCTCAAGCCTCTCCCTCTCTGGCTTCCGGAGGTATACGGCCGCCTCGCCAAACTGCTCCATCTCCGCGTCGGTGCTCATGATGGCACTTTAGCCCTGACTAAATTAAAAAAATGTTGTTAATATTTAATTCAGTCTTTTTCATTTTACAGTTTTATTTATTGTGTTTACCTGATCTTCCAAGAAATGATGTACCTTTGATGACGAGAAGATGCTATATAAAAAAAATGGATTACTGCCTTACTCACTCTCTCATAAATAAAATATAAATAAATATGACAATCCATAATTATTATTTACTTATACTTTTTAATCAAAATGAGCTTGTTTTGTCTTTCACAAATTTGTTATTGATGAATGTGTTTACTTTCCACTATAAAGCGCAAATATGTAAGCTCCAACAACATAGGCTTGACTGCAGAACAAAATGACTCAGATTTAGAAAGTGAAGAATGGAGTGTACTCACCTGTACCAGGAGCCCACCAGTCCATGCACAACACCAGAGCTGCCTCTTTTATAGAGGGTGGGAGTGCCTTGTCAGCGCCACTCTTTCTCTGTTTGGTCATGAACTCTCATCATCCTGTTGCTTATTTTTGACTGGGATTAATTGTGTGCTGTGATACTAGGTACTGTATCTCCCATCACACACCGGTCGTTTTAGATGAGAACACAGAATACATAAAAGATGTATTTACTTCTAGTCAGTATTTGCTCTATTTATTTTAGTTGACTGATGTTTGATGTAATTTTCTTTTTTAATCATCTAAATCTATTGTTTAATACCATGCATGTTGTGACTGGTTTTATTTGTTCACTTCTTTACATATTTGACCTTTATTGAACAAGGAAAGTCCCACTTCCACCCAGACTTCAGAATATCTTTTTCAGGGGAGCCCTGGCCTCAGAGAGGAACTCGTTGTGCATATTTTATTCAGTTATTATTTCAATTGTAATTTGCAAGAGTAAAGGAAAGACTAAAGGATCATTTAAATGCAAGATATTTGCACATTTGAGAAAATGATTCTAAATTTGAGCCATGTAATACTAAATACATTTGTGTCATTGTATGTCTGAGCATTTTATAAACATAGTGTGTGGATTGAAACCAAATCAAGCATGGTACTTAAAAAAATAATAATATTATATATAAATAGAAACTACATATTTATTTTGTTTTAGGTGGCCATGTCAGATGCATCCAAGTGTTTGGTTTTCAGTTACAGATCATGACTCAGCTCATATTCCTGTAATAAAATAAAAGAGTACTATCCATATAAATTAAATAGCCTGCTCTACAGCACCTTAGATGGGCATGATAAATCATGGAAACTCATCATGTGAGATCAAGCCTAAAATTAGTGTATCACACAGCAATTAAATGACCTTCATCCAGTTGGTGCATTTGATACAACAAAGCTGAAATCGGATCAAGTATACAAGAGCTGTTTCTGCTAATGTAAATTATTATTAATAGTAGTAGTACAAGTAATTCCAAGATATTGTGTAAGATAATCGGTCCTTTGACATTTCAACATGGAAATGTTGCGACAGAAATATAAAAAACTTTCTCTTAAGTGGTATGCATTGTTAACTGTTAATGGGCCATCTATTCCCTTAGGTGAAATACCAAGGGGGCACAAATGCAATATGAGAGCCAAATATTCACCACAAAGCCATGCAAGTGAAGAGTCATCAAAAGTTTGAGGAGAGACTTTGGTCTACTCCAAGATTCCAACTCAAGCTTTTATTTGTACATGGAAACTTGGTCCAAAGGGTTGCATAGCTTGGCAACCTCAATCTATTTGTCGCCTGGGGCATCTCAAATAGAACATTGCAAGGATGCAGGGCAAGTCTTCTGAGGATCTGGAGGATGAGTGATGGGCTCAAGCATTGAGGCTGTTCTTGGGGAGCAATTAGTATGCTTCTTTATAAGAATCTTTACATTTATGTTAAGAACTATAAGATCTTTACAAGAAAAAGATGGAGAGCAGGCCAGTCCAGAAAGAAATGTAAAACTGTATAAATACAATAGGTGCTCAATAAGGAAAGCAGGGGTGCTTCTTTTAGATTGAAATAAGTATAAACTGTTTTTAGCGGGCCTTGGATTTTGGTGTCTTTGGGAACACTCACACTGAAGTTCTTATTTGCCCCAAAATACAAAGCTTTTTCAGTTTCAACTACATGAGATCTGATGTGATGTGAACTTAAAAACCCTTAAATCTATGTGAAAGGCCCTGTACCTACAATTTTTCTTGGTAGAGGAATAAAATTTGGTTTTGTTTTAAAATGACTGTCAGATGTAATAAATGGTAGGATGTTCAAACTGTGTTAAAGCACAGAGTTATGAAGTTTGATGGTGACAGGCAGGAATTATTTCCCACTACTGCAACTGTTTTCCTAAAGAACCGGATCAAGGGCATTGATATAAAAGACTGTTATAGATATGGGATCATTCCAAACAATGTGATGTCAGCTATTAGCAGAGAGGGGAGCCAAAATATAGAGGTCATGTTGGATTAATTTAAAGTTACAATATATTCACCATGTTATGGGCTACACAACTAGTAAATATTCTAGTACACTGTACTGCAAAGTTTGATTGAAAATTTGAGAAAAATAAAATAGATGACTTGAAGCCTGTTTTTGGTCTTAACTCAATTTCGACAAAATACTGTATGTAGATACTGCACTTTTAATTTGTAGGGCAGTGTAGTTTCCAAATGACATTAAGTGAATAATATCTCCAGCATTTTACATTTTAAAATCTCCATTATCACTATGAAGTCAAAATTAGCGACTCAGTTAATTACTAAAAAGTAAAGTCTTTGTTTGAACAAGTCTCTTATGAGTTAGTGTTGATAGGACAGACAAAACATATAATATAATAATTCTGAAATGTTAAAGATATTTTTTTTTAAATACACCATAAATAAGAAGACAAATAAATAATAATTTCTAGGATACAAGAAAATTATGTCTTGAAAAAATGAAACAACAAAAAATTATTTTATTTTGTCAACGCATGAAACTGGTGTCAAGTGCCAATTTCTGAATTAGCTTGGTTGCCACGGTTTCCAATGGTTTCCAATGGTTTCCAAGTGCATTTTTCAGTTATAACAGGAACGGTAGGACAAATTCCTGCTAAAGCTGCTTGGTTTTGCATTAAAGCGCTGCATTAAAGACCTCACATTAGAGCTTTGATGGTGAGGTAAGTTTTTGTGAGGTATATTCCTTTCCTTTTTCTACCATTCACATTATTAGCAGCGCTTTAATGCAAAACTAAGCAGCGCTAGCAGGAATTTGTCCCACTGTCTCTGTTCTAACTGAAAAGAGCAAATGAAAACCATGGCAACCAAGCTAATTCAGAAACTGGCATGTGAATAGTCCATTTGCAAAAACAGACAAGTGCCATTGGCAAAAAATAAACTTAAGCTTGTACCTTGTTTTTCAGTGATTTTAATGACCACATGAATTTTAGTGAATCAGAATTATGAAGTCACTTGTTATTGATGAAATGTATTCAACTGTACTTTTCCTGGTGTCCTATTTAGAGGACAGTGATACAAATCTGAAATTATTTAGCTACAAATTCAAAACGGAGATATCTGTTTTTGCAAATGAACTCTTCATATGTACTTTATTACATACTTACTCAAGTAAGAGTATCGTTTACTTACATTACTCAATTACACAGTGAAAGTAACCCTAAACATTCTGAGAGGAAAACAAGGTTTCGTCGCATGTATTAAACTGAAGCAGCAGATGGCGATAATGCTTGACATCTCACTGTATCGTCATGAACGCGAAAGAAGAAGAAGAAGAAGAGCGTGTTTCCGGTCCCCAGTGCAGCGCTCGCGCTCATAACAAAGCCTTCAGAAGGGATCGTAACAAGAAAGTTGTCGCCTTATTCTCATAACTGCAGTGTTTATTTTCTGGGGAGGATCTTAGAGTGTCAAAATGCCGTCGTTAGATGGAAAAGCTGACGTTATGTTTGTAAGTTTCATGTAGTTCCGAGTTGAATACACAGTCTGATAGCATCAGCATGTTGTAGCTTATCAAGCTAAGATAAAGTTTTTTGCTAATTTTAACTCATAACTATGATTCGCTCTGCACAGATCTGCCATTAATCTTAGTCTTACTACTTTTTAATCGTAGATCTGTGCCATTATTCTCAAATGTACCGCTAATTGTTGATTAATGCGTTTGACAAACATTGGTTAATTTTGACACTGCTGCTGAACATGCCATGGTACTGAAATGTTCAAATGTTTTTTCCTCGTAAATTAGGAAGATGACGATCTGCCATTCGAAGAAGAGATCATTAGGAACCCATACTCTGTCAAGTGCTGGATGCGTTACATTGAATTTAAGCTAAATGGACCCAAAACAAATCTTAACATGATTTATGAGCGAGCTCTGAAGGAACTCCCTGGCAGGTGACCTATAAATATATCCCACCTCATATTATAACATTATAACTGATATATTTAACGATTAACTACTTTTTTTCCAGTTACAAGCTGTGGTACAACTACCTGAAGGAGCGGCGCAAACAGGTAAAGGGGAAATGCATAACTGAGCCGGTCTATGAAGAAGTCAACAACTGTCATGAAAGAGCCCTCGTTTTCATGCATAAGGTAAATTATGCCTCATGGGCAGAAATGTGGTACTTCCAAAGTCTGTATGCTTTAGATGCGTTTTTCTTTTTTGCCTAGATGCCAAGAATTTGGCTTGACTACTGCCAGTTCCTTGTTTCCCAATGTAAAATCACTAGAAGTCGGAGGACATTTGACCGTGCCTTGAGAGCCCTGCCTGTTACTCAGCACCCACGAATTTGGCCTTTGTATCTGCGGTTTGTCCGCAATCTCCCCCTCCCAGAAACCGCAATTCGGGTTTACCGCAGGTACCTGAAGGTAATCTGTTGTAAACTATTCTTCCAGTATTCTTTGATTGTAAAAAAAAAAAAAATACATATGACACCTAATACTACTCATTGTCTTGATTAGCTTTCTCCTGAAAATGCAGAAGAATACATTGAATATTTGCTGTCTGTTGGACGCTTGGATGAAGCTGCACTGCGACTCGGTGCCATTGTCAATGATGAATCCTTTGTATCCAAGGATGGAAAGTCAAACTATCAAGTAAGCTATAATCCTGTTACATTAAGTTACCATTTTTACACCTCTATTATTTACTTATTGCTCTCTCCATTTTAGTTGTGGCATGAATTATGCGACCTGATATCCCAGAATCCAGATAAAGTGACATCTTTAAATGTTGGAGCTATTATCAGAGGCGGACTCACGCGCTTCACTGACCAACTAGGAAAACTTTGGTGCTCCTTAGCAGACTATTATATTCGGAGTGGGCACTTTGAAAAGGTTTTTAATATCCTCATTATGTTATATAAATCAGTGCTTCTCAACCATTCCGTTAAGCAAAGAAAAAAAATCTGTCTTCCAGGCTCGTGACGTTTATGAAGAGGCCATTCTTACTGTGGTAACGGTTCGAGATTTCACACAAGTTTTTGACAGTTATGCCCAGTTTGAAGAGAGCATGATTGCAGCCAAGATGGAAACCACTGTTGAAATGGGCCAGGACGAAGAGGGTATGATAAACATGCAAGGCCATATGCTATTGTGTTAATGTTACCTTTTTTTATTTACTATTCCACTGTATGCTGCCGTACAAGACAAGTTTCCGGTGTTGAGGATCAGTAAAGTATCTGTCTATATGCGCAATAACTTTAGGTATTTGTTTTTTTTGTTCCAGAGGACATTGATCTAGAGCTTAGATTGGCTCGTTTTGAGCAGCTTATTGCGCGACGCCCTCTTCTTCTGAACAGTGTATTGCTTCGACAAAACCCTCACAATGTGCATGAATGGCACAAACGAGTCAAGCTCTATGAAGGCAATCCTCGGCAGGTAAGGCTGATGATGGGCCTTGATTGGCATTTGTTTCAAAGACATTTATTTTATTTGTGTCATCACTATTTTTTGCAGATAATAAACACCTACACTGAAGCTGTACAGACAGTTGATCCAATGAAGGCCACGGGAAAGCCTCATTCCCTCTGGGTTTCATTTGCTAAATTCTATGAGGAAAATGAGCAGCTGGATGATGTAAGATATATCTTCCCCTTTACATGGACATAGACGTCTTTTAAATATTTTTTAAATTAAAATAATTGTTGTTTCTCAGGCCAGAACAATTTTTGAAAAAGCTACAAAAGTAAACTACAAACAAGTGGATGACCTGGCAGCTGTGTGGTGTGAATTTGGAGAAATGGAGCTCCGTCATGAAAACTATGAGCAAGCTTTACGCATATTAAGGGTAAGGTTAATTACCAAACATGCCATTTTGACCCCTATGTGACGTGACCTGTATCTGATCTTTTCATGACCGTCTGAACAACACATATCCAAGCCACTTGTATATGTGGTCGTAAATCCAATACGTAGCTGATCTTTTGACACAAATTTGGTCTGAATGGTCAGGTTTACCCGTCCTACACGTAGGGATGGGAACTGTTAAACGATACCAGTATAGCAGGGCTCTTCAATTATGTTTTTTTACTGGGCTTAATACTATTGACCATACATTTTTGTAAATAAATTATGAACTGTATTGATTCACCTCATTTGATCAATATTTAGCCCTACAGGACTGTCGCCTGATAAATAGTAATGGCTCACACTTGTATTACAAGCCTGTGCCACCAGGGCCATAGCCAGCAGTTTAGAAATAGTAAGGGGAAAATATATTTATATGGGGGTCTGGGGGAAAAATCTGGTATTAATTTAAATGTATTATATTTATTT
>OMNZ01056087.1:0-12226 GCA_900303255.1 Lesueurigobius sanzi | reverse complement strand
ATCAAACCAGGTCTAAACAAGGTCTAAACCTGATCTAAACCATGTCAAAATAAGTAAACCACTAACTCAGGTCAAGAACAGGTCTTAACCAGGTATAAACCGGACTATACCAGGTCTAAATCAGGACTAAACCAGGTCTAAACCAGGACTAAAGCAGGTCTAAATAATGACTAAACTAGATCTAAACCAGGACTAAAGCAGGTCTAATCTAGGTCTAAACCGGGACTATATCAGGTCTAAACCAGGACTACACTAGGTCTAAACCCGGACTAAACCAGGTCTAAATCAGGACTAAACTAGGTCTAAACCGGGACTAAATCAGGTCTAAGTCAGGACTAAACCAGGACTAAATCAGGACTAAACGAAGTCTAAACTGGGACTAAACCAGTTCATCGTATAGGTCACTTTAAAAAAAAAAAAATTTTACGTACAGATACAGGTTCTAAAATGTAGTGAAAGTATTCAGACTTTACTTAAAGTTAAAGTACCTATAATCCGTTGCTTTCCCCCACCGCTCATAACCCCATAAACCTCATCCTCTGGTCGAAGATGGAACAATTGATAGAGTAAAAGTCAAGTGCTGTAATAAGAATGCAACACAGGGTTACTCTAGGTCGACTAGAATGTGAAATAAAGGGAATTTCAAATGCGTGATTAAATTTGAGAAAATCTTTAAAAATACAGCGGCTAGTGAGGAGAGAACACATTAACATAACTGTGCATCTTAGTCTACTTCCCCCTATTATTTTACTAACCATTTTTCTCGAAGGCCATCACCATTGCCCTCTTTTCTTTTCCCACCTACACCATGACCTCTGTCCCACGTCCATTTACCTTCCTGTGTCATGCTAAGAAAAGCTCCACAAAAACATCTCTGTGCTCCTTTGTCCGTGTGAGGCAGAGACAGATTATAACAGACTCGCTCATGACATATTTAACTGGGATTCATCTCGGGATCAGTGTGCCTGAACAATAGCATGTTAATGGGCTTTTAATGTTCCTTAATGACACTTGCGCTGGCGTGGCTGCGACTCTGTTCATTTGGTGCAGAGCAGTCACATCGGGCCACCAGTCGGAGCAGTCGATGGACATAACGACTTGCTACTTACACTGACATACCCTTTAAAGTTGCATCTAAAGGGCCGGTGTTATGCTAAAGTCATTTTTCGGCAGTTTTGCAGGTAATATAATCCTGCAAATTCAGCCCGTCTCCCTCTGAACAGCGTAAAAACCTGCTGATGTCATGAGGTGGTGCTCCCCGCTGATGGTTCTGACTTTTCGTTTTAAATTGTCTCCACCAAAGAACATGGCACGCCTAAAGTACTTCAAATGAATGTGGATGAAGGAAAACTAATTTACTATCTTTGTGAAAGCTCAAGATGTGCACTCAGCTACACTGTCACAGTGCTTTTCCAACTACAGTAGGTACAGTGGGAGATGACGATGTGGAATTTCCCAAATCAATTCCATTCGATTCTCTAGGGCCTGATTCCATTCACGATTTTCGATCAAAGTTTTGACCTAGTACCGTTTTGAATCCCTGGGCAATTGTGTAAAGTGCTGAGTCAGCAGTTTTGTAAAACGCTAACTTCGCCTTTTGGACACAAATTTTCAACGCGACTTTACACCACGCTCCAGAGGCCTAGAAGAACATGGCTGGCCTCATTTTAAAGCCTGAACCCTCCTCTTCCGAATGCAAAGTTACATTTCGTCACAGACATATTTGCTAAAGTCATCGGCTTTATCGATTTTCTTTTTTTTTAAATCAATATCTGGCTATTCAAAGGAAAATCCATTCAAAATGATTAATCAATTTCTTAAACCCAGCCCTAACTAATACTGCTAAAACTAACTCAGATAGTAGGCCATATACCTAGTTACCTAGTTTCTGTAGTAGTGGAATACAATTGGTGTTGTACATCTATTTATAAAGCATTCAGTTGATGATTTCCGTAACCGTTTGCTCCCTGAAAGTTGTGAAACATGCTCCTAAACTCATCTCTGAGAAGAATAGGGGTGTGAAATGCACTTTAAATTCTACACACTCCCTCGTTCTTCACTTGTAAAAACATGACTCAAAATATGAATCCTTTTGCTTTCTCTATAAAGTCCATCTCTTAAAATATTATCAAATGCTATACGTAATATTCTTTGAAATTATTGGATGGCGATAAATTGGACTCGTGGAAAATAAAAGCAACCACTTTGCCCCAATTAAAAACAAGCCTAGTTGTAATTTCACCGTGAACTATGATTGATTTTTACACGGCTCCTACGGGAGTAAGTCTAGAGACCATTAGCAGGCCTTAGCCCACCCCCTTGTGATTAGTGAAAGCACTTTGGAGCACCCACGGCGCGATGCTTGGTGTGCAGCCTTTAGCGGCGCTGCTGCTGATCTATGTGGTTTGTGTCTGTGGCGACTCGCCCCCAGAATAGCCTCCTCCGTCCTGGAATGTGAACTGGCAAACACACACACACATTCTGTCCTTTGTGCGTTATAAGGACACATTTCTAAACCCAGCAGAAGTATGGTGGTGGATTATGGGGACACTTTTCCATTTCCAACCATTTTCATTTTAATTCAAGAAATCAAAATGCCACATCAGAGTCAATATTACAAGAACATAAGTTTAAATGTTGCAACCTTGGGTACACCACCAAATGAGTAACAAAAATGTCCACAAATTAGACTTTTACACAGCACGTTAAACTTGTTAAAATTGGAATCTTTCTGTGTGTGAAATCAGAATCTTTCTCATGAGGACATGCAATTACGAGATCCCACCTGCAATTTACACAAAATATACACAAAGTATGGCTATTGTTGATTATGAGGGCATTCAAAAAAGAAAAAAAAAACCTTTTGGTCTTCAGAAATGCATCCACATTGCTACAATTATGAGGACTTTGGCCCTGTCCTCATAATCTAAATCGTGCCCATATTATCATTGTGTGTATCCTAGAGAGAGAGAGAGAGAGAGAGAGAGAACGAAAGTCAGCTCCTATTAATACACCATTTCTTATCCCCTCTGAATAGTGCCACATAAGCCACCTCCTGCGGTTCTGTGGATGGTGGGTGCAGGGGCTGCTGCGCGCCCCACAGGCTGCTGAGGTGCTGAGCTTAGTGCGTGCCATAAAACATACAGCATTCCCATTGAAAGGAGATATAAGAACAGTTCTCTTCGGCACCAAGGGACTTTACTGCTTTTATCCCCGCTCAGCCATGGGAAATCCAGATGCTACGATGGAATTTAGTAGCTACATACATAAGCCATATGTCAGACAAAGTTTGGATATGGTTTATTGATTTTTCTCTTGTTATTTTTACATTTTTGGGAACAATAGATATCTTGGCTTCATTCCACTCTTCAAACACTGTGACTGCTATGTCCTCAATTACAATTAAAAACTTCAGCATTATGCCAGGAGGCTAATAGATTTCATGCGATAGAGAGGGCCTATTCAAGCAACGATGGAAGCAGCAAGTTAATACCATAACCCATAGATACGTTTATGTTTTTATCGGTAATTTATTATTTTGAATTAACTTGTGTACTGTCATGCTGTCATCATTCATCAAGAGACTATGCAGATTATACTAACATGGCAACAGAAGGCAAAGACTTTAGCGAATATCTCCACGACCAAATGCCATAGAGACTTGCGTTTTTTTGCATTGGGAAGAGGAGGGTTGGGGCTTTAAAATGCCCTTCTAGGCCAGTGGTTCCCAACCTATTTGGCCTTGCGTGCCCTTAGGCCTTTTTTTTATACTCCATGTACCCCCTTCCTCGATGGTTTTGATGATTAGTTAGAAAGTGAATGACTAAAACTCCTATTTATCAGTAAAAAGGCTACTAAATATTCTCAAACGTTCACTCATTACAGTTCAATGTTTTAAATAGCTTTTCTTTAAAGGGAATTAACATTTAAAAAATAATATATTTTCCACCCCCAACATGCTCCAGCAATGTCCCGTGCTGTACTGTGAGCCCACACCTATCCCACTCAATTGCCGCTATAAGCCTGCACTGTCACTCTAAAGTTGGGTGTTCGGGCCGAGGCAGCAGTCATTCACCAACATGGAGACTGCAGTTACGCGGACGGCCAGAGGTGGCAGTCACGAGTATGAAAATGAACAACCTCCATTGAGTCCCTTTAAACATAATAATCAAAAGTACAATTTGATCTGATTTTGTATCTGAAATGATTCCAGGTAAATGTCATGTCATGTAAAGTCGTGTTGAAAATTTGTGTCAAAAAGTGCTGAGTTAGCATTTTCCAAAACTGCTGACTGCACTTTACATAATCGCCCAGGGATTCCAAAAGAAATGTACGCCTGTACAGTAACTTGACTTTTTCATCTTGAAAATGTGTCACTGGTCAGCTGCCATCTTGTTTTCTGTTTACATAGAACCTGGAGAGCAAAAGTATGGAGTAACATTTGTGCTAAATCAAAAATGTGGTTACAGTAAAAGCTGTATGAATGAAATCTAACTCTACATGTTGTTTTCAATCAAAAACATTTGCACAAAGCCTGTCCATTTTTCCTTGTTGACTATAGTATTAAAATGATAATTCAAGGTGCATTTAGAATAGATAAAAATATGCGAGGTTACTATGACATTCATGAGATTAATCATGAGCAGCACTAGTCTCAACATGATATGAAATGTGTTATTACTTGTTTTGACACCGGAAAGATGTTTCAAACATTCAATTCAATAATGCGAAAAATGTTATATATTTTGATTATAGCGACCCTGAAAAAAATCCTTTTTTTAAGTTTAAAAGTGAAGTTAAGTTTAAAATCTTCACCTGTAGGCTGTAGTCCTTATGTGACATGTTCTCATTCGCGTCGTTGTGCAGCCATTTACAGTATGTTTTTCCTGTGAAGTAAGTCGACTCTTCTTTGTCTGTCTGTCTGTCTGTCTGTCTGTTTCCATCTGTCTGTCTGTCTGTCTGTCTGTTTCCGTCTGTCTGTCCGTCTGTCTGTTTCCGTCTGTCTGTGTCTGTCTGTCTCCGTCTGTCTGTCTGTTTCCGTCTGTCTGTCTGTCTCCGTCTGTCTGTCTGTCTGTCTGTCTGTTTCCGTCTTGTCTGTCCGTCTGTCTGTTTCCGTCTGTCTGTCTGTTTCCGTCTGTCTGTCTGTCTGTTTCCGTCTTGTCTGTCTGTCCGTCTGTCTGTTTCCGTCTGTCTGTCCGTCTGTCTGTTTCGGTCTGTCTGTCTGTCTGTCTGTTTCCGTCTGTCTGTCTGTCTGTCTGTCCGTCTGTCTGTCTCTGTCTGTCTGTCTGTCTCTCTCTGTCTGTCTCTCTCTCTCTGTTTCTGTCTCTCTGTCTGTCTGTCTGTCTGTTTCTGTCTGTCTGTCCCTCTCTCTCTCTCCTTCTGTCTGTCTGTCTGTCTGTTTCCGTCCGTCTGTCTGTTTCCGTCTGTCTGTTTCCGTCCGTCCGTCTGTCTGTTTCCGTCTGTTTCCGTCTGTCTGTCTGTCTGTCTGTTTCTGTCCGTCTGTCTGTTTCCGTCTGTCTGTCCGTCTGTCTGTTTCCGTCCGTCTGTCTGTCTGCGGCGCCGCTGGTGGCACTAATTCCGCGTGTCTCCTCTTCACTGTCTGTCCCTGGCACTGTCTGGAGGCCGACGCTCATTTCGAGAATAGCCAACTTTTATCAATGAGAGAGCTCTCCCAGGGGTCGCACTCAAATTAAATGGATGAAATTGGACCAAGCCCGTCTCGAAACCTCCGAGGATTTATCTCGTTTCTCTCCTAGCCGTTGTGAAATGCACAAGACGTCCCTGTGTTCGCCCCGCACATGTAAATCACGTTGACATGGTGCTCAGGGGATCTTCTGTCTTAAGATGTCTCTCTCTCGCGTGCATAAATCACCGTGGCGTTAGCGTTTGCCACTCTGTATCTGCAGGTCTCCGCCTGGTGCACACCTTAATTGGATTCTGCATCTGTCTGTAAAGTGTAATTATGTTCTGCTCCTATATACGCCACTTTTCACGTGTCAAAACGGCTAGCACAATACTATTTCATACTTTTCTCGTTATTGGCAATGCAGTTACATCGAAAGGGAAAATGCTATCCTCCTGTTTGTATTCCACGTGTAATTATTTTGTGCTTATGCTATGACCTATCTTAAAGTTAAGGGGAGACACTGCAGGCAGAACTCTGAACTTTCACTTGGAAAGAAATAAATGACCTGATCTTTGCAATAAGGGGTGTTGTTATTGCACTGATTCATTTTTTCTCCACAGAACTTTACTTTCCTTAACAATATTCTGAAGCTTTGTTGGTTTTTTTTTTTCAGAGGGATTCTTTAATAGCCTGATTTATTGAGTTGAAAGTGAAATATCAGTATTTACAGAATTATTCATAAATAACCAGGGGTGGAAAAAAATATCAATTTACCTCGAATACCTGACACCCGTGATACTTAAAACGCGCCTGCGTCACCGACAACTTTTGTGAATATTTCCGGAACCAAGCGTCATGGAGTCTCTCTATTCTCGAGATTTGGATTATTTTAAACAACAAGGAGGACTCGGCACACCTATGGGAACGACAGGTGCCTTGAAGACCAAGGAACTAGTCTGGAAAGAACAAAAAAAAAGCTTGACAAAGGTCAGTGGGACCAAAACGTTGCTGGAATAAATAAGTCATAAGAGTGAGACCGTGTGCGGGAGTTTTTTTTGTTCTTTCCAGATTATTTTAAACAAAAAATAACATTAAACCAGTTACACATTTTTTTCTGATATTATTTCAGGCAATTTAAATGCAGTGTCTCGCCTTAACTACAGTATAAGAAAGAATTGTGCTGCGATTTGCATTATTTATTTCAGCTTGATGCATTTCATTTAGTAATGGGAGAGACCATAGTTTTGTGAGATATAAATTACTTTTGGGGTATATTTTGGTTAATTTTAATGTGAAAATCAACAAATATCACCATAACCGGTCATTAGCAAATCAACAGAGCTATAAAATAAGAACTTTAGGACTAACAGAACAAAAAAGTACAGTATAATATCTGCCATGACAAAGCAGTCCAATGGGAGTGTTTTGGCACAAAACAATGAAGACAGTGACTCTAAAGTATCTTTATTTGCTGCCTCACCTTTAGTTGTGAGATTGGTTCCATCTGGGGACAGGCGAGGGGGGTGAGGTGCCGGGCAGTTCGCCACAACAATTATACATATGTTACTATCATTACTAGTTACCCAGCGCCGATTCCCTAAGTAGCGCTCCATTGGTATTGATATATCAATAGCGTGTAATCAGTCTGAGACCCCATGACAGGGGAGGTTTGAACCACTGACCCACTTAGAGCACTGCTTCTCAACCAGGAGATCATCAAGGGTGCTGTAGAAATTTCACCTGATCGCCGTGTAGTGGTCAGGTTGAACAATTACACGCTCTACCACTTTGCGGCATCGTGGAAAAGAACAAAGTAGTCCACAGTCATGCTGCCAGTGAGACTCTCGGGTTATTGATGTATGATTAATTGATTGTGATTGTGATATGATCTTTGTGTGCGTCTGTCCTCCGTTCTTTCAAGAATTTCAGCATTCTGTTCAGCTGGGCACATTATGTAAAATATACTTTTTTGTCACATTTTTGTTTAGTGGGGTGCCTTGTGAATTTTCTTTTGTAAAAAGTGTGCCTTGGCTTAAAAGGTTTGGGAAACACTGTGTTAGAGGACGCAAACCCACTGTGCCACTATCAACACCCTTAATTCAGTTGTAATGCCTACTATGTGTGCTGCAACCTAACCCCTAAGCCTCATGCAGCAGACAAGTCATGTCAATTTCACTTTCAGTTCTTAACTTCTTAATTTGTCGACTAAGCCACCAGCCCAGCACTGAGCCCAAACTTCAAATAAACGTGGATAGATGGGCATGGTGCCACCACGGCAGAGCTAGTTATTGTTTGTTCAGGATGTTGAGAGCATTTTTATTAGCCACGTCGATGTGACAAGCTCCTCTGTGTTTCTGATGCCAGTTTGTCTCAATAGACTGTTTGTGTGTGTGTGTCTGCAGGAGGCTGAGTGGCACTGCGACGAGTTCACCAAAGGAGCCTGCTTCAGCCGCGGCAAATCAGAGGTGAGTTTAAGTGATGGAGGAGGATCTGAGGAGTATTACTTTATCAGACACTTGTCACCGCGGGAAAGGGGAGAAAAACAAGAGCGCTCTTGTCTGTGGACACGCTCAAATCCATCCACGCTTCGTGCTTCTGGGACAACCATGAAACAGACGAGTGGAGGAAGAACTCAAAAGTGCCCATCATTCGAAAAATATGCACAGTAATTACAGCCCTACGCATTTGAATATGAAAGAGGACATATCCTGCTAAATCAACTGGCCATGTTAACGTTCACCCGACTGGCTCCCATTTTGTTTTGATTGAATAATTGTCATACATTTTTATACACAATCAATTTAAACCCTTTGAATTGCTGCATCTAGAGTCAAAAAGGTACAGTATTTCATCAGTATTCAATCCTTTAATTTAAATGTTATTCCTCCTTCTAATTTGAAAATATTAGTAATCTATGTCATAAATGTTTCAGATTAACAGTTTATGATGCATTTTCTCACTCAGTTGGTGGGATTTCGGGTTTGTCATCAAGCGGTGATCTTACCAAACTTTGCAATACTCAATTATCACTTTTGCTGCAGACTTGGTGTGAGTCCTTAATTAGCCCCTGGCATAACGGAGCTTCTTCCCTCTCATTTTTACGGTATAATTTGATAGAGAGATGTATGAACTTGGGCGCTGACAACTCACCAAAGTTCACGTCAGTTTAGTGTTTGCTTTGTCTGTTTGTGTCTGACTCGTCCTGAGCCAAGATCGCCCGGGCACAGACAGAGCCCTTCTCCAAACGGGAAAAATAGAAGTAGACGATATACATGTTTTGTCAGCTATACAGTGTGCCCAAGGATAAACTTACAAATTAATTTGTCTATGGCTAAATAGAAAAAAAGTATTTACCCTGAACTGAAGGTCTCTGAGTTCATCTTGGTGCTATATCTTTAAAATAGTGGACTAAAGGCCCATTTCCTTTGTTTGTATTTCCATATGAACCTAATCCCTTTGCGCGCCGCTGTAGATCTCACCCTCGATTATGTGTATATTTGCAACCACAGCTTTTTAGCCGTACTTCTGTGGAGACTATTGTTTTCGCAGCGTTCTATTTGTGTGCAAATGTTTTCTTTATGTGGCGAGTTCTCCTAAGACAGATGGTTAGCAGCCGAACTTGACTCGTAGGTGAACTGCCCTGCCCTCATCTGTATTTTGCCTGTGTGTATTTATCTTGCTGTGAAAGCTGGTTAGAGCCCTATAATATGAGACACAAGCACGGGCCGGCCTGCTTCAGATAGCTGCTGTGAATTACAGGCTGCGGCTCTGCTCTCTGACTCAAGGCAGTCTGGTATTGTTCCTTACGTGATCCAGCTCACTAGATGTCCGCCCAAATATCATTAAAAGATGTCTGTGCAGTTGACAGGGCTTTGGATGCTTTAAAATGACTCAGTTCAGCGTTCAGGAAGACTCATGCTTATAATATTTTTGTACAAGCTTCATACATCAACTTTACCACTACGATGTTGCGGCCTTCCGACTTGGCAACAAAGAATACAGTTTTATCCTGGGAGTACTGCAGGTACTGGCTCTCAAAAAGACTTTGTAATAGAAGACGCAAGTACAGTTTTGAATCCAATGCTATAAATTGAACGCACATAGCAATTCACCATTTTGAGGGCTGCTAGAAAACCCTGTCTATAGACTGAGGCCTTGTCCACATAAGCAGGGTATTAGTAAAACCGAATATCCTCCACCCTGTGTTTAGAAAATAATTTGCGTCCACACAACCTCGTTTTCAAAACAAGAATCACCCACATCCAACCGCATGAGTGTGTTTTGATGCACATTCATTAGCATGCCAAATGGTGATTTGGCGGGAAATAGCCAACCGTAAACTGTTACTTCGCCTGTGCTCTTCGTTAAAACTTGGGCTTGAAAAAGCAAGCAAGCAAGAAGTGCCTGAATGATTGTTAAAACTAACACAGTTGAGGGCATCCATGCTGCTCCTAATGTAAACATAGGTCGCACGTGTGACTTCAGAGTATATTGGTAACACTTGACCCGGTAACTCTCAGTATATTTTGTTTGAGGCAGTGATGCTCGGCTACTGAAAACCCCAGTTATTTATGGCCACACGCAAAAGCATGACCAGAGCTTTCCCAGATCTTCACTTTGGTCGGAGGTTTTACAAAACTTCCTTTTCGATGGTGGGAATGCCCGCTTTAATGTGGATGACAGGCCAAGTCCCAGAAAAATAGCTTTGTTTTGTGACATACGGCGTAGCACAGTGGTTTTCAACTAGTGAGTCATGGAACTGTTTTCAGTATTGGTCGAAAGTCTTTCACATTGAACAATTTCAACCTTTATCCAATGGAAAAGCACAAAAACACTGTCTGAGTCATTTAAATTGACAATAATGAACAATATTTAACTAATTCAAATTGATGCTATGCGTTGAGTAGGCTGTAATAAATATTCTTATTTGGATTTCGGCTCGTCATCTCATGATGATGGAAAGCTATACTCCGACAACTCCGTTAGCTGCCAGGTCACTACAGGGAAATACAATAAACAGAAGTGTCCACATTATGTGAACAATAACTTCAATATGCATCCCAGATTTCTTGGCTGTTTTGTCAACCCAATCTTAAACCTTATTGAAAACCCCCTCATATTTGGAGGGCCGATAAATCATTCCTGCCACACCACAATTTTTGAAGTGAGTAGAATTATTGTAAAATAGTCAGACAATAGCTTGCCAATGTTAATTTGATTTTCTGAAAGAGGCTTTTGCGATTTAGAACCATGGTCAATACAGTAATTGTCTAAATCTGCAGAAAAAAAGTGGCTTGTTTTGTTTTTCTCTATCACCCAGCGCGCGAGAAAATGTACCTTTAAGTGATTGTATTCTTTGTAAACATGTCAAACTCCTCTCTTGTGGATATGATTTATTTTCACGGGGGGAAAAAAGTGCGCCGCGTAAATTGACTTGACAAGCCTTGATTGCTGCCTGCGTTTTGTTTTTAATGTCAAAGTGTGAGCATAAAGGCAGCACTGCTACTGTCCTGATGAGCGTCTGTCAGGAAGTTTTCACAAACAAGTCAAGATTACAGCCCAGGCAAATATCAAAAATGGCATTGTTTACCCACAGAAACGCCTGGGAAAACAGGCTGCAGTACATATAAAGCCTGTGTATTTGTCTGCAGCACACACAGACAGGTTTATGAGTCTGTCTTGATGGAGGAAATAAAGGCTCCTCTCCAGTGCGGGATGGGGGGCTGTACTAAATCAGGTCTGAGAGGGATTGAGAGAGTGTCGTTGTCCCGGACACCTCAAGTGTCTCCCACAAAAGCAGCTTTACAAGGCGCTAAATTCTCCCCCTGACCACGACAGCCTCGACTGAACATGCGGCCGACTAGGGCTGGGTGTTGGACGGGCCGCATAATACAAGTCACAACATCAGGATTTAATGTTTTAATAATAGAATAAAGGTGAATCGTCAATCAGTGTTCCTGCGAAAGCTCTCAGTTGTACTGGAGTTCTCCATGATAGAAGAGGGTTTTCAAGCCGTCATCTGGACTGGGTTGTTTTTTGGAATTGACAGCGTTTTGCCTCTTACCTTGAAGAGCAACTAAACGCTAGGGCAGGGCAATATGAGCTAAAATCAATATCACGATATAAGAAAGAAATATCACGATAATGATATATTTGACAATATAATTCACAACAGATAAATTATTTTAAAATCCCAGATTTACACCTATTGATTTTTTTTTCTTTTCTTTTAGCACCATGCTAATTTCTTTGCAAATTTGATCTACTTAAACAACATACATCCTTCAATCTCCAATTTTTGAATAAGCTTGGTTGCCATGGTTTCCAGTTGCATTCAGCAGTGAGAACAGCGGACGGTGGGACAAATTCTTGTTACAGCTGCTTGGTTTTGCATGAAAGCGCTGCTAATAATGTGAACGGCAGTAAAGAAAAGTAACATACAGCACAAAAACTGAGCTCACATCAGAGCTTTGATGGTGAGGTCAGTTTTTGTTAGGTATATTCCTTTCCTTTTTCTGCCGTTCACAGTATTAGCAGCGCTTTCATGCAAAACCAAGCAGCTGTAACAAGAATTTGTCCCACCGTCTGCTGTTCTAACTG